>VIAB01017317.1:40345-55756 GCA_009801035.1 Oophaga pumilio | reverse complement strand
CTAGGCTTATACGCGAGTCAATAAGTTTCCCAGTTTTTTGTGGCTAAATTTAGGGGGGTCGGCTTATACACGGGTTAGCTTTTACATGAGTATATACTGTAAATTTCTTTCTTCCTTTTTTTCGGTTACAAGCTATCATTTTCCTCTTTAATGAAAGAAATATTAAGGTTCACAGACCAAAAATTACCATAAGATTTTCTCTGTAAGGATGTACTGTAATCCCTATATCTTTATATAAAGTCTTATACAAAATATGTGAAAAATGTTTTGCAAAACATCTGTGCTGACAGACAATGTATAATCTTAGCTGCCCAAACATATGCGCACAGAAAGAAAATAGTCGCATTGGCACAAAGTAAAAGCTTTGCACAATCATATTTTAAAGTTTATATTTAGCCACAAATTTCCAGCTGTAAATATGTTGGATTGTACAGCAGTAACGGTATTAATCTGATGCTGCCACTAGATAGTGTCAACCCAGACAGCAACGTTGCATCTAGTAATTCTGTATTTTCAGTGACATGTGTTTGCCTTGAATCATCTATTATTCCAGAACCACGAAAACACAATATTACTAAATGTTGAGTGAACAGCTGCATACTCCGAGACAAAAAGTAATCATGTAACACTCAATTTATTAGCACATTTTAAAGAGAACATAATGATAAGACAGTCACAGCAATATGCATATAGACTGTCCAAGTTCTCCCACTAAAGAGCTTCAAATGAAAAATGATGTCATTATGTTAATTTCTTTAATTGATCCTAATGTTTCCAGATTGAAGGACTGTGTAAACACTTTGATGGAAAAAATGTTCAGAGGGAACAAAAGAAGTGTAGTGTACAATATATCCATAAACAGCTGACAACAAGCTCTTGGAGGTTTGGACACCTGTGCCGATTGTACTCTTATATTTCACAGCATCCTTGGGTCCCTGTACTATCCATGTTCTCTGTTGCACGTAACCACAATTCTCTTAGTAGGCATCTTCATCGTCTTTCGTACTCTATATACAAAGAAGACTAGGTTGAGTATTTTAGTACCATGATGGCTCAATGGTTAGAACTGTAGCATTCGACCACTGTGGTCCTAGGTACAAAACCCACCAGACAGAATCTGGAGTTTCTATGTTCCTCCCATGTTTCCCTGGTTTTCCTGCCACATACCAAAGACAGATAGGGAATTTACATTGTGAGCCCCAATGGGGACAGTGACGATGGTGTCTGTGGACTTAATATCAGTATGTAATTAAATTTAAATACTTTTTATTTGTAATATTCTGAACTGTATGTTAATCATAAATCTTGACTAAAATGTTGAGTAATCTATTATTTGATTTGTCTTTCAATGGGTTGGCCTAAACTTAACCGAATTTAATATTAATCTGTACCTGTTTAAAAAATGTAAAAAAAATAACATGGAAATGTAAAAAAAACCTAAGCCCTTGTCTACTATATTTCATTGAAATGATCCATACCTTTCCCTCTGTCGTCTAAAAATGATTAATACTTAAACTTGAATTTTTAAGAAAGTAAAAGTGAGGTTTTTTTCTTTGTTAGGAGAATATCTATGTGTGCAGAAGTATTCTAAAATAAAAAAAAACATAAATTTTCCAATCTCAATAGTTTGTTTAATCTGTTAAAGTGATAATAAAACCAATAACAACATGGGTAAAAATACATTTCTGACATCTCACAAAAAATATCAGTGACCAATATAGCCGCCATTCTTCTCAGTAACAGTCATAAGTTCCATCCATGGAGTATGTCAATTTCTACATCTGTTGCTGATCAATGTTTTGGGCAGCACCAACCCAAGCCTCACAGACACTGATCACAGAGGTGATAGTTTTCTTTCACTGCAAATCTCCCTTTTCACAATAGGGTTTAAATCAGGTGAGGAAGGGGCCCTGTGATTACTCTTTTCATCTTTAAGGCCTTAACTGGCTAGATGAGCAATGGAGACTTCGATGCATGTGTAGAGCCCAGCTGTGCTTGGAATCTCATTTCCCAGAGGGATGCACCGAAGGTAATGACCACTAGAGGACCCAATATGCATACACACATCTTCACCAATCCCTAGAGCCACCAGAGGGAGCCTTTGGAGTATATATATAAGGATGGTGAAGCCACAGAGTGAGCAGTGAAGTTAGTTCTCTCGGAGGGAAGGAGTTGAACCCTAGTCTAGTTTGAGAGAATCGAGTAGAGAGTTAGCTCTAGGAGAGAGCACAGATCAGTTAGTCTGCAAAGCCAGGTGCAGGACAGACGGTGAAGACTGATAGCAGCCCCAGGCAGAGCTTGGAAGGAAGAAGAGAAAGTGTGCTTATGTGAGGGTCGAGTAGGACGAAAGGCGAGTGGAAGAGAAGAAGAGAGTGACAGAGGTGGAAATAGCATTGATAGCTTACCTCTACTCTGATTAACCGGACACCGGGTCCGAGCTTGCTGGATTCTTCATGACCAGTGGGAGATACCGGAGATCCTGGAGTACTTCAAGTTCCAGGAGCCCATGAGTGTTGATACGTAACTGGGTCAGGAAGACAGGAGTCTGGCAGGTACCTACACAAAGTCAGCCGGGTGTAAAGTTGAAGACAGAGTTAGGCCTCGTTTCATACAGGTCAGAGACTCACATTACTGGAGTAAGGAGGCCCTACACCTACTCAGTGGGAAGATCTGGACGTGCATCCTTCACCCTGGCAGTATCCCGGGATGGGCCTGCAATTCCATCAGTAAAGGTACAGAAAGAGACTTTTGTGTGTGTGTTCACATTATTACTCCTACGGCCGAACTCCCCTCCTCCATCCTGCACCCCTACACAGCTTAACTTCCCTGAAGGTCCCCAGCCTTACCTGTGGAAGGCTTAACACCTTGCTGCCTAATACCAAGCCTTCAGTGGACCTATACAGCAGCGCTGGTCACCCTGACCAGGAACCACAGGTGGCGTCACGAACATTCTACGAACACTTTAATCCCCTGTAAATATCCCACATTTAAGGTGAGCCCCAGGGCCACAGACCGAGCTACAGCTGCCGTGACATCCCCCATAGTAATCGACGAGCTTGGTGCCGAGTACCCCACAGCCCTGGCGGGCGACTCACATGCCATGGAGAATTGTATTGTATAAAAGTCATGGTTGACAGAGGTAGACTTTTTTTTTTGTACCACACTGCTTGAATAAAGTGTCTTCTAAAAACTAGCAGTAGGTTTGAGAATTAATTTTGAGTTCAAATTCAACTCGAAAATTTTCAACTAACTCATTTTTAAACCTTTCACAACCTATGACATATAGGTACATCAAAGGTCGTGTCCCCGTACTCCATGCGGGCTCTGGCACTGAGCCCACATGTTTTCCAGCATATGGCAGCTGATTTCAGCAGCTGACATGTGCCCCTAATAGCTGCAGGTGGAATCGCGATCCACCCACGACTGTTAGCAAGTTAAACGCTGCTGTCAATCTCTGACAGCAGCATTTAGCATGCTCGAGCCGGAAGCGCTTCACAAACCCCGCCCATTGGGGGACCTGATCATGGGTAACTGATGGGTTGGCATGACAATCTGGAGTCTGCAGGAGACCCTTGTGGTTGTCATTGCCGAATTGCTATGAGCTCCGTCCTGTGACTGGTGCTCATAGTAGATGAGCATTTTAGCTACACATAGCAGAGCTCAAGCCTTGCTATGTGTAGCACAAGCGATTGGATGATCGCAGCTTCTAGTCTCCCATGGAGACTATTGAAGCCAGCAAAAAGTTAAGAAAAAAATGTTTAAAAATATTTTTAAAAATTATAAATGTTCAAATCACCCCACCCGTTCTCCCTATTCAAAATAAAATAATATTTAAAAAATACACATATTTGGTATCGTCACATACAGAAATGCCTGGTCTTTTAAAATATAACAATAATTAATCCAATCGGTAAATGATGTAATGAGAAAAACATCAAAATGCCAGAATTAAATTTTTTTGGTCGCCACAGCATTGCAATGAAATGCAATAACAGGCGATCAAAACATCATATCTACACCAAAATGGCATCAATAAGAACATCAGCTCGGCACGTAAAAAAAAAGCTATCAACCATCCCCAGATCCCAAAAAATGGAGACTCTATGGGTCACGAAACATTGTCACCATATTTTCTTTTGCAGAATTTGGATTTTTTTTTTCACCACTTAAATAAAACAGAACCTATATGTTTGGTATCTGTGAACTCGTAATGACCTTGTAAAAAAAAACAACAAACAATTGTGGAATTGCACTTTTTTGCAATATCACCACACTTTGAATTTTTTTTCCCATTTTCCAATGCCCAATATGGTAAAACCAATAGTTTAGTTCTAAAGTACATCTTGTCCGTCAAAAAAACAAACCCTCATATGGCTATAGTGGCCAAAAAATAGAAAAGTTATGGCTCTGCGAAGACAGGGAGCAAAAATGGAAATGCACCAATGGAAAATCCCAAAGTTGTGAAGAGATTAATAACACCCGCTCATAGCAGCACCCTAACTCCACCTTGCTGGCGTCTGCATGAAAGTGGAGGTCTGTACTCGTTACTGATCCAGCCCCGGGCCCATCCATCTGTTCCGTCCAGAGTCACTCTCATCTCATCAGTCCATTAAACCTTTAAGAAATCTGTCTTCAGATATTTTTTGGCCGGGTTTCGATGTTTCAACTTATCTGTCTTGGTCAGGTTTCATCCTTCCTTACCTTGGCCATGTCTCTGAGCAGAGAGCAGCCTGTGAACTTCTTTGTCTTGTTGAGCTGTGGTCATGGTCAGGTTTGAGTCCCCTTACCTAGGCCATGTCTCTATTGCACTGAGCACCTTGTACACTCCAGATAGGTTGCCGTTCTGGAATATGACATCATTGGAGGATAATGGCTTCCTTGTAACTTCATGTTTGATTATTCTCAAATATTTGACAGTTAATGTGCGTCTTTCTATCTCAAAATACATTTTCCACAATGCTGACTAATTGCAACAAAACGTTTAGTGATTCTGTGATGGCACCCTAATATCTTAGCAATTTTAACAGTGCTGCATCCCTCTGTAAGATTTTTCAGAATCAATCAAATCTCTTTTTTATCGCATTTTGCTTGAGTAAAACAAGCTGCCTATTAATTCTGAACACTGTGATGAAGGGTCTTGTATCCTAAGGCCTCACACCCCTCCATCATTGCACAAATACACATCACCTGATCTGCGTCATCCAATAAGCATTAACATTTACACAACGCGGAGCGGGAAAATTTGCATAAAAATGATGATATGGTCAATAACCGCACCTAATAATTCTGCACAGTGTAAAAGACGTGGACAAGTAGTCAGTATTATCGTACATATGCAGACCTAGAAAATTAGTATTATGGGAAAGAGCTGGAGAAAGTAGTTTAGCAGTGGAGTAACAATTTAATTTAGGACTAGTCTTGCACCAAAACATTAAAGGTCAAAAAGATGACATGAGAAATATTCTTTCCTTTGACTCATCGCTAATGGAACGTCTACATTTCTCTTACCAAATAGATTCTGTTAATAATTTATATGCATTTTCCAGCGAGTGACTTCAGAATTCCAGTTTTTAAACTGTGCTGTCCCTCTGCAAATTTTCTTAATAAAGTAGAATTATTAGAAAGCAAATATATTTTCTTGAAAAATTTCAGGAATGATATTCACTTAGTTTATTAAGCTGACCAACATCTGCTTGTATATTCACATTAACTCCTTGCACAGAGCAGGCTTTCTTTAATCATAATATTAAATCTTACTTGCAGAGCACAATCACATACCACAGAAGAGATAAGGTTTCAGCCGAAAGCCTCAATGCAGAACACGTGTAGCCATAAAATATGGCATGGGTATTATAACTGGTAACGATTTTCATTCACTTAATGCTGTCCATATATGTGATCTTCCTCTATTACTATGGTCATTCTCTAATCAGAGCAAAATATGATCAAGGCGCAAGGAAAGTATATTTGTAAAGGAAGTTGGTGATCAGCAGTATGAGTTCATTGCATCAGTTCTTAATGGCGCAGCATATGAGCATGGGGGCCCACAGGAAATTTAAACATATCCTGCCTGTCCATTCTCAGAAGCAATATTGACAATGTATTACAGTACATCACAAATGATTCCCAAATGATGAAGAGACACACACCGCCTTCCTGGCAACATACACAATGGCTAATAATGGATGAAGAACAGCAAGAATAATCTAGGCTCTAATATTATGGCACCAGAAACTTTTCAATTTGGTCCCTTCGAAAAAAAAATGATAGAGATAACATTTTGCTTGAAACAGATATGAAGAAAATAATTTATATTTTTACACTTGGATAATAATTCCAAGCTGGATGTGGCTTAAAAGAACACTAATCCCAAAAATGAAATTAGTCTAAGGGGTAACAGTTCTCCTTGAGAATAACATGCCTGGCTTGGAATGCTAGTGTAAGAAGGCCAGTCATGTCATTCTCCATAAGAAGAAAAATTACTCCTTAGACCTCAGTCAGACGCCTCTCACCCACTCATATCAGATATCATGCTTTGCACTGATGAGCGGCAACACCACAAAACACTGCGTATACATATTGAGATTCTGGTTTAGCTTTTATCCTAAGTTATGCGACAAAGCTCGTTAAAGGGTTTGTGATGGCACAGCATATATCTGGCCATTGGTATGGGGGTGAATTATTACTTATGCCAGATGTACTGTTCTTTTGTTCCGTATGTCAAGGGAGATGAGCCATTGTTTCATGTGAGACTGTCCAGTGCCCGTTGTATGTTAATTTGTGGAATTCCTTTTAATTATGTAGCCCCCTGTGGTGTACTAGTCTGGAGGACAAATATATAGTATAGTTGAACAATCAAACAATGATGGATTACCTCCCCCCATCTTTCCCCAATCCAGTGGGATTTAAAAGGGGCCTGTCCCTGTCATTGGTGTAATTCTAAAGGACGTCAGCCCAAGAACCAGAGATCCAGCTGGTGGAGTATAGATCTGCTCCACTACCCATCACTGAATCCACAAAGATGTTTGAAGAACCCAGGTTTGGACAATCAGGTGAACTGGTCACATATCTTGCGGTGCTTAGTGAACTTCCTAAGCTTGTAGTTAGCTGCTCCCTGAGGGTGCCCGCCAAAGAGGGGTGCTACTTGTTGTGGTAGTTGGCACTGGATGATCCAAAGTCACAAAAGTTATAATCCCTGGCGAGCCGATGTAAGAGATAGATACAATACAGACCAAAAGTTTGGACACACCTTCTCATTCAAAGATTTTGTGTTTTCATGGCTATGAAAATTGTAGAATCACACTGAAGGCATCAAAACTATGAATTAACACATGTGGAATTATACATTACACTTTACAAAAAAGTGTGAAACAACTGAAAATATGTCTTATATTCTAGGTTCTTCAAAATAGCCACCTTTTGCTTTGATTACTGCTTTGCACGCAGAAAAGGTGAACGGATAGACTGTACATGCCTGGTTCCCACCGTGAAGCATGGAGGAGGTGGTGTGATGGTGTGGGGGTGCTTTGCTGGTGACACTGTTGGGGATTTATTCAAAATTGAAGGCATACTGAACCAGCATGGCTACCACAGCATCTTAGGTAAATATAAACCAGTACAAAAAGAGGGATAGTACTATCATAGATGTGCAAAAGCAAATATCTATGATACACCACTCTGATTATGGACTATATAACAAGTGCACTCCGATTGGATATAGATCAAAGAAAAGAAAAAAGGAGTAAAAAGCACCAAATATATTGCGCAAAAAATCAATTTATTGTAGAAAAATACATGTGTATAAAAAATCACTCAATAAGAATGACCGCAACAATAAAACATCAATTAGAACACATGAGGCCAGAGACTATATACACTAGTGGCAAACACAGCTGAATAGTACAGCGAGAAAAAGGTTATTAAGACAGCCAAAAAACATGTGCTATCACGATATACATTGGACATAAATAGCATGCAAAATTTGCAATGTACCACTCTCCACTCTAGTAATATCATGAATATCGGTTGCCAAAGGAAGGATTGCTTACCCCTCAAGTGTTAATCAGCCACTGACTCTGAACCTCTGTGTGACCCTCTGACGCGCGTTTCGCGTTTGCTTTTTCAAAAAGCATCTTGCAGCAGCATGCTATTCCATCCGGTTTGCGTTTAGTTGGGCCATCATTTATTTTTCAACAGGACAACAGGACAATGACCCCAAACACACCTCCAGGCTGTGTAAGGGCTATTTGACCAAGAAGGAAAGTGATGGGGTGCTACGCCAGATGACCTGGCCTCCACAGTCACCAGACCTGAACCCAATCGAGATGGTTTGGGGTGAGCTGGACCGCTCACCGCTTCAATTTTGAATAAATCCAACAGTATTTGAATAAATCCAACAGTGTCACCAGCAAAGCACCCCCACACCATCACACCACCTCCTCCATGCTTCACGGTGGGAACTACGCATGTAGAGTCCAGCCGTTCACTTTTTCTGCGTGCAAAGCAGTAATCAAAGCAAAAGGTGGCTACTTTGAAGAACCTAGAATATACGACATATTTTCAGTAGTTTTACACTTTTTTGTAAAGTTTAATGTATAATTCCACATGTGTTAATTCATAGTTTTGATGCCTTCAGTGTGATTCTACAATTTTCATAGTCATGAAAATACAGAAAAATCTTTGAATGAGAAGGTGTGTCCAAACTTTTGGTCTGTACTGTATGTTGCTGACTGTTGGTGATCCAATAAATTCATACCGGAGTGTGGTACCCTCACCATGTGTTGTCTGAGTAGTGTTCTGTCTACAGGGAAGAAGTATGGGCATTCAGTGGATTGCGCTCTGGTCCGTGCAGTCTTTCTAAAACCAGGAGCAGATGAGAGTCACCACTAACCTTTGTGTCTCCATAGGGTCGATATTGATTTTCAGGTTTGCTACTATCAGTAGGTGGCACTATTTCTCTTCGTCTATGATGAGACAATTTGCATAGAAACATTAATGTATAAATTAAGCACAAAATATAGCTGCTTTCACTGTTTGTTAGTTATCAGCATTTTCTCCATGTTTCTGAAACAGTCAGTCTTGAAAAAATCCTGAAAGAACACAGGAGTTAATCAATTGATCAGTTCCATCTTTGGCAGTTGGTGACGGAAGTCCCACCTGCTTATCCAAGAATTGGAACTTATTGTTTTCTTTTTTTTTCTCTTGCAACAGACAAAGCTGAAGGGAGAGGCTTCTGCTGCAGCTAGTTGTCTTATAATCACATACTAAACATTGAGAGACCTAACTGGTCTCTAGAGACACAAAGTTGATTTCATTGTTTCTTGGTTTTAATTTAAATATGATAGGAAGACGTTAAGGGAGTCTGGTAATGCAGAAAACATATTAATTTAAATAAAATTGGCCTGCACTACCAAGAAAAGTTCATAGATAAAAGGGGCATAAAGTACCCAATTCTTCTAAACCTGGGTTCCCCAACTCCAGTCCTCAAGGACCACCAACAGGTCACATTTTCAGGATTTCCTTAGTATTGCCCAGGTGATGGTTGCATGACCTGTGCAATACAAAGGAAATCCTGAAAACATGACCTGTTGGTGGGCCTTGAGAACTGGAGTTGGGGAACCCTGTTCTAAACCTTGCTAACTTTAACCCAAAGCCTCGACAACCCCTTTAGCCCCTTTCTGACATTGGACGTACTATCCGTCCATGGTTCCTGGGCCTGTATGACCGTGGACGGGGGGATCTGACATTATACAGTGATGTCCCACCCTGGGACAAAGTAAAAAAAAACAAAACAATAAAAGTACACATATTTAGTATCGCGGCATCCGTAACGACCTGCCCTATAAAACTGTACCACTAGTTAACCCCTTTAGTGAACCCCTTAAAAAACAAGATAAAAACAAGGCAAAAAAAATGCTTTATCATCATACCGCTGAACAAAAAGTGGAATAACACGCGATCAAAAAGACCAAAATAAATAAACATGGTACCGCTGAAAACGTCATCTTGACCTGCAAAAAACGAGCCATGATACAGCATCATCAGCAAAAAAATAAAAAAGTTATAGCTCGCAGAATAAAGCTATTCAAAAATAATTGTTTTTATATAAAATTGTTTTTATTATATAAAAGCGCCAATACATAAAAAATGATATAAATGAGGCATCGCTATAATCGTACTAACCCGAAGAATAAAACTGCTTTATCAATTTTTCCACACGCGGAACCGTATAAAGGCCCCCCCAAAAGAAATTAATGAATTGCTGATTTTTGTTCACTCTGCCTCCCAAAAATCGTAATAAAAAGCGATCAAAAAATGTCTTGTGAGCGAAAATTATATAAAAAAACGTCAACTCATCCTGCAAAAAATAATACCTCAAATGACTCTTTGAGCCAAAATATGGAAAAATTATAGCTCTCAAAATATGGTGATGCACAAACTATTTTTTGCAATAAAAACCATTAGGGTTAGGGCTAGGCTCAGTGCTAGAGTTAGGGGTGTGTTGTGGTAAGGGTTAGAGTTTGAATTGGGCGGTTTCCACTGTTTAGGCACATCAGGGAATCTTCAAACGCGACATGGCGCCCAATCTCAATTCCAGCCTATTTTGCACTGAAAAAGTCAAACGGCTCTCCTTCCCTTCCGTGCTCTGCCGTGCGTGGAAACAGTGGTACCCCCCACATATTGGGTATCAGCGTACTCAGGACAAATTGCACAATAACTTTTGAGGTCCAATTTATCCTGTTACCCTTGGGAAAATACAAAAATTGGACCTGAAATACTTTTTTTGTGAAAAAAAATTATATGTTCATTTTTTTTGGGTTTTGAGCACCTTGAGGGGTGCAGTTTTTAGAATGGTATCACTTTTGGCTATTTTCTATCGTATAGACTCCTGAAAGTGACTTCAAATGTGATGTGGTACCCCTAAAAAATGGTGTTGTAAAAATGAGAAATCGCTGTTTAACTTTTAACCCTTATAACTTCGTGACAAAAAAAATTTGGTTCCAAAATTGTGCTGATGTAAAGTAGACATGTGGGAAATGTTACTTATTAAGTATTATTTGTGCCATATCTTTGTGATTTATGGGCATGAAAATTCAAAGTTGAAAAATTGCAAAATTTTCAAAAATTTCGCCAAATTTCAGTTTTTTTCACAAATAAACGCAAGTTATATCAAATAAATTTTACCACTAACATGAAGTACAATATGTCATGAGAAAACAGTGTCAGAATCACCGGGATCCATGGAAGCGTTCCAGAGTTATAACCTCATAAATGGACAGTGGTCAGAATTATAAAAATTACCCCGGTCATTAACGTGCAAACCACCCTTGGGGGTAAAGGGGTTAAACCCTTTATGACCTTAGATGTATCCATATGTCTTGGAAGGGAAGATGTTCCTGACCTTAAATGTATGAATACTCTATGTTTTGGTGATTTTGTAAGCACAGGCTCTGTGTGCTTTATAGCTAACATGATAGCTGGCAATAAATAAATTAAAAAAACAAAAACTATGCTTTTTCATCATACAGCAGAACAAACAAGATCAAAAACATGAATGTGAATAAAAAAGGTGTAGATGAAAGCATCATCTTGTCCCACAAAAACCAAGCTGCCATACAACTCTATGAAAGGAAAAATAAAAAGCTATAGCTCTCAGAATACAGTTTTTGCTTTAAAATAGTTTTAATTATGTAAAAACACAAAAATATTTAAAAATTGTCCCCAGTCAGGTCCGTCATCTGTCAATGGAAATGTAGGGGTTTCCACATTACTGGTAATACAAAAGCTCTGGAAAAGCGCTATGGCTCCTCAACCTCTCCCCCCCCCAAAAAAAAAAAGAAATCAAGCAAATTCTGCACTCCCGCATCTAAATACCCCTCTCCCTTCAGAGCCCTGCAGTTTGCCTAAACCACATTTAGCGCCCAATGTAAGTCCGCAAGGACAGGGTCCTCTCCCCTTTGTACCAGTCTGTCATTGTAAATTTGTTTACTGTAAACGATATCTATAACTTTGTATGTAACCCCTTCTCATGTACAGCACCATGGAATTAATGGCGCTATATAAATAAATAATAATAATAATAAAAATAATAATTTCTGACAGAAGCACGAACTGGACATAATTTACTGGGCACTACAAAATACTGGGCACTACAATGTACGAGCACTACAAAAGCAGATTTGCAATTTTCACTTAGCAACATCCACTGCTGCTCGCTTCTGGAAAACACCAATGGAGCCAAATCATCACTACACCTGTAGATAAATTCCCAAAGGGGTATAATTTCCAAAATGTGACATGGCACACTAAAACCATCCCAGCATAATCTGAACTCCAATATAGCACTTCTTCCTTTCTGAGCTTTGCACTGTGCCTCAAAAGTAGTTTTCGTCCACATATAGGGTATCAGTGTACTCAGGAGAAATTGCAAAACAAATTGTATTGCTCATTTTGTCCTGTTACCCTTGTGAAAATGAAAAATTTGGGGCAAAACCAACATTTTTGTGTTCAAGGTGCTCACCACATGTCTAGATAAATTCCTTGAGGGGTCTAATTTTCAAAATGGTGTCACTTATGGGGAATTTCAACTGTTTAGGCACATCAGGGGCTCTCCAAACTCGACATGGGGTTTGCTAATGATTCTAGACAATTTTGCGATCATGAAGTCAAACGCCTTGCCTACGAGCTATTCTGTGCGCCAATTCCTCTGAAACTCCTGAAGGGTTAATACACTTCTTGAAAGTGATTTTGAGAACTTTGAGGGGTGCAGTTTTCTGAATGGTGTCACTCTGAGGTATTTTATTTTACATCAGTCCTCAAAAGTCACTTTATATGTGATGTCCATAAAAAAATGTTTTTGCAAATTTTGTTGGAAAAATTAGAAATTGCTGATTAACTTTTAACTCTTCTAACTTCCTAACAAAAAAAATCAAAATGCTGCAGATGTAAAGTAGCCATGTGGAAAATTTTATTAACTATTTTGTGTGACATAACTAATGGTTTAAGGGTAAAATAATTAAAATTTTGAAAATTGATACATTTTTTTAAATTTTTTGCCAAATTTGCAATATTTTCACAAATAGATGCAAGTCATATCAAACACATTTTACCACTATCATGAATATGATATGTCATGAAAAAACAGTTTCAGAATCACTGGGATCAGTGGAAAGTGTGAGGCAGTGACCGGTGTCATATGCGATGGTCGCTATGTATCCCTGAAGATGAGGACGGAGACCCACTGGATTGACTTGTGTTCGCAGCAGGATGCCTGTGAGTCACAAGGCAGAGCTAAAAGTGAGCATGGACCTGGTCAGGGCTTTTATTTTTGGAGCGATCTACAGGATGGTAGTGGGGGGGGGGGTTGCTCCACTCCAGGGCCGGGTCTTACAAGTGACCCTGGCCACAGATTCCTTTTTAAACCCTGTATTATGGGGTTTTGGATGTGTCAGTCTGGAGTTAGCAGTAAGCAGTTCAGTCGGCTCTGAAAAAGCTCAGGCTATGTGAGGGAACACAGAGTCCAGCAGGGCAAACTCCTGGCACCCCGCAGTGTGATACGGAGGTCCTGTCACCCTCGGCAACTGGGCACATTTACGGACTGTCTTGTTTACCGGCTGCGATCCGGAGGATACCGGGATGTTTTATTTGTAAGTTTGGACATTAAAACTACCTTTTACTTTGAACTTGCCTAGATCACTGCCTCTTCACTGCACAGCGTAGACACCGCTGCATCACATAGGGTTCCAGAGTTATTACCTCAAAATATGATGTTGGTCAAAGTTGTAAAATTTGACCTGGTCATGAAGGTGAAAACTGGCTTGGAGTGAAGGAATTAAGCTATTTTCATGGAGATACAGTGAGACAGTACTATCTGTTCCTAGCTTTACAGGAATAAATATGGCATCCTTGGATGTTGCTATACAAGGTTCTCATTTTTGAATAGATGTCATTGCTAGGTGCTTTGTTAGGTGGTTGACTTGGTGCTTGATATTGAAAAATATAAATTAAATTACATTTCTTTATTTTCCTCTTTTCCCCCTTTCTTTAATTGACAACAGTATGCATTAATGCTGCACATAACTTATTTGAATGCACTTTAATTTTAAAGATACAGGCAGCACTGTGAATTCAGCTAGTTGATGCTGTGACATTGTATTTTTTGAACAATGCCGAAATGTCTTCTAAGGACATCTATGAAATGAGTGACCTTCAAAGTGGCAGCAGTTCTTCTAAACACATTGTTCAAAGAAGAATTGCAAACAAATTATCATAAGGAATTCTGCAAATAACATCTCCTTGAAAGGAAAGTCACTTATGTCACTTACTGTAAGTTCCTTCAAGGACACATTCAAGGTGTATTGATGCTAATACAAATAAATCTGTTCAATACTTCTACACTTTTATACCATATGCCTATGTTACAATGAAGAACATATTTATCTTTAAATAACATTCTTATTAACACCTCTTACTTTTTATGTGTCATATTCTTCAGTATTGTAAAATGCTAATTTCTTATACGTACTATTAAATATTTATATATGCATATGGATAGATAGATAATATATTGGAGATAGATAATAGATAAGAGATAGATAGATGATCTAGATGATAGATAGCTATATATAGATAGATAGATAGACAGAGAGATAGATAGAAAGATGCATACATGCATGTATATACTTACTTGCCTTTAAGGATGGCCTGAACTTAACACGGCTCTGAGAACCAGTAGCCTAATATCACTGACAATCTACCCCAAATTTTATGGTGATCTTTGGATCCAAGATGGCCGCAGGGTCCTTCTGGGTCCTGCAAGGAGGTGGCTTGTCAGTGCCTGCTGAGAGAAGGCGCCGGCAAGCCTCCTGCATTGCCTGTCAGATTGGTAAACTGACACAGTGCTGTGCAAACTGTCAGATCCTTGATCTGACACTATAAAGTGATGTCCCACCACGGGACAAAAAAAAAATTAACATGTGCAAAAGTAATTTAAAAAAATTCCTAAATAAAGAAAAAAAAATATTCCCCAATAAATTCATTCCTTTATGTAAATAAAAAAAAAAAACAATAAAAGTAAACATATTTAGTATCGCCATGTCCATAACGAACTGCCTTATAAAACTGTCACACTAGTTAAACCCTTTAGTGAACCTCTTAAAAAAAGAATAAAATAATGCAAAAGTAAATGTTTTTTATATAACAGTTTTTATAGTATAAAAGCGCCAAAACATTAAAAAATGATATAAATGAGGTATCGCTGTAAATGTACTGACCCGAAGAACAAAACTGCCTTATCAATTTTACCACATGCGGAACGGTATAAACGCCCCCCCAAAAAAAAAATTCATGAATTGTTGGTTTTTGTTCTTTCTGCCTCACAAAAATCATAATAAAAATCGATCAAAAAATGTC
>VIAB01017316.1:18904-30380 GCA_009801035.1 Oophaga pumilio | reverse complement strand
ACTCCCCTTGTGCAGCAGCGGGAACTCGAACCCTAACACTACTAAATTCATTTCTGACTTACA
Source organism: Oophaga pumilio (assembly GCA_009801035.1). Taxonomy (NCBI): domain Eukaryota; kingdom Metazoa; phylum Chordata; class Amphibia; order Anura; family Dendrobatidae; genus Oophaga; species Oophaga pumilio. The sequence goes on along the minus strand of VIAB01017316.1, from coordinate 30,317 downwards.
CAACTAAAGTATGACAGCCTGACGAATACTACACAACTGACATGTGACAACCTGACGAACACTACACAACTCACGTATGCCACTACATTATAAAATTCACATACCAGGAAAGAGTAGATCAGTTTCAAAAAGGGGCATCTGTTGGGCATTTCCACTTTTTAGGCACATCATGGGCTCTGCAAATGTGACATGATGCCCCCAGACCATTCCATCAAAGTCTGCATTACAAAACATCACTCCTTCAATTCCGAGCCCCGACGTGCACCCAAACTGTAGTTTTCTCCCACATATGGGGTATAAGCGTACTCAGAAGAAATTAAACAAAAACTTTTGGAGTCCAATTTCTCCTGTTACCCTTGGGAAAATAAAAAATTTGTGGCAAAAATATAATTTTTGTGGAAAAATATGATTTTTTATTTTCATGACTGTACATGATAAACTTTTGTGAAACACTTGGGGGTTAAAAGTGCTCACCACACATCTAGATAAGTTCCTTGGGGGTCTAGCTTCCAAAATGATGGATTAACTTGTGGGGGGGGGGTTTCCACGGTTTAGGCACATCAGGTCTCTCCAAACGTGACATGGCCTAAACAGTGTTTTTTCCCCATATGTAGGGTATTGGCATGTTTAGGAGAAACTGCATTACATATGTTGGGGTTCATTTTTTCCTTTCCTTTTCCATTAATTCCTGTACAGCACCTAAAGTGTTAATAAACTTCTTGAATGTGGTTTTGAACACTCTCAAAGTGACTTTAAATGTGAGATGGTCTCTAAAATTAATTGTTTTGCAAATTTTGTTGTGTAAATGAGAAATCGCTGGTCACCTTTTAACTCTTATAACTTCCTTAATTTTTTTTTAAAATTGTGCAAATGTAAAGTTGACATATGGGAAATGATATTTATTACCTATTTTGTGCAACATATCTCTCTGATTTAAAGACATAAAATTCAAAGTTTGAAAATTGTAAAACTTTTTAAATTTTCACCAAATTTCAGGTTTTTACAAAAACAAACGCATGTCATATCAAATACATGTTACCACTATCATGAAGTACAATATGTCACAAAAAACATTCTCAGAATCAGTGGAATCCGTTAAGGCATTCTAAATTTATTATTTCATAAAGTGACATTTGTCAGAATTGTAAAAATTGGCTTGGTCATTAACATGCAAACCACCTTCTGGGGTAAAAGGCTTAATTCCGCTGATGTGCAACCATTTTTTTCCATGTTATAAAATGTTTACTTTGATATGAAATATTTGCACTGCACAATATGAATTATTTTCTTAATTACTTTTCTCCATTATTACATACTAAATAAAGTGATGTGCTTTAGGTAAATCATGTAGTGCACCCACCTTGAATTTATTTGCCTTATAAAGTAACAGTTTATTTATTTTTTCTCATGTATTTGTTATACTAGTTGAAGAGTCCGGAGTTGCCCGGGCACAGTAACTAACGGTGGTTAGTTAGAACACATTATAATGATTATATTGCACATAAAAACATTTCACATTATATATTCAACACTACAGATTTGCAACATAAATTAACTAAACGATTACCCAAGTATTGATAGTATTTTATTTTCAACTCATTCAAGAGCCTGTTGATAAACAACATTTTTGGTTTTTCCTTCCGGTGCAAAGATGAACAGATTTTTGGCAGCTCCAACTCTTGAACAGGCCACATAAAGCTAACCATGAGAAAAGCATTTTGATTGCAAATCGATCCCTACTACTTTCAAGGACTGTCACTGAGTCTTGTTAATGGACATTGCAAATGCCAGTCGAACTGGAAACTGGAGGAGTTTAAAATCAAAAGGCAAATCAGATGGAATAAGTCTAATTCTTGGACTGAAAGTGCCCTCTCCTTTGTCACATCATGTCAAAATGGTTGCTTCAATTACACGTGTAAGCAGGTTCTTAATCAAGAGTCTTGTTCCATTGCACAGCTTTGGTGGATCTAAATTTCTCAACAGCAGAATAGATGCTCCAAGTTTTAGAAAGAGTTTATGTCACGGAAGTCCTTGTGGTTCAAGGAGTTTAGGAACTCTATTGGATAGAATAATGCTTGATCAGGGACTGATACTGTATCCACTAACTTGTAGGTCGTACACATACCTTAAAGGAGACTTAAAATTTGAAGATTGTTTGCACTATCATTTTTCGGAGCTAGAATAACCCTTTCACACAACCAGCCAGACTTTCTGAAGTTGCATTGAATGTTTAGAAAAATATTTTCTTTTAGCTTTAGCATTTTTACTTTGGCTAGCGCGATTTCTTCCTCCATTTCTGTTTGAAGAATCTTTGTCCGAGCCTCTGCTTCTTGCTGCCATGAGAGGTGGTGAGTTCTCCTTCAATGGAAGTCTTCAAACAGATGCTGAATAGACATCTGTCTGGGATGATTTAGTGAATCCTGCTTTGAGCAGGGGGTTGGACCAGATGACCCAGGAGGTACCTTCCAACTCTACCATTCTATGATTCTACGATTCTCAATTGTTGCAATAATGTATCAAAAGTTGCTTGGAAACATGATCTGTCCAGTGGTTGAGTTTATTGGTGCCTTGACATCTCCAATAGTCAACAACTGGCTTGAGAACAGTGCAATAGAAACATCGGCTGTCATGTGGACCCGCATGTTTGTATTCAGACATTTTCTTCACTTGTTTCCACAGTTATGATGCTTTTAGGCAGACACTGAGTTCATCTGCAGTGGTTGATCTTGGTATAAAGGGTAGTGTTTTTTGAAAGTCATCTGCCAAAACAACAAATACACCTCCCATGATAGAATTGTTTCTACGCAAGTCTTGCAGCAGTCTGTCCACTGATTCCAGAGCCCTCTGGTGTGACATTGTGCATTCATCCCAAATGATGGCACTGCACTTTTGAAGCAGTTTGGCCTGTCCTGATCCTTTGACAATGTTGCAAACTGAGCTGTCACTGTGAGACAGGTTAAGTGGTAGCTTGAATGTCGAATGTGCTGTCCTACCACCAGTTAAAATTGTAGCTGCAATTCCAGAAGATGCCACTGCAAGTGCAATCTTTTGTTGTTGCCGAAATTTTGCTAGGAGCAAGTTGATTAAAAATGTCTTCCACCTGGACCATCTAGGATGACATTCTCACATTTGTTGGTTGCAGTGAAGCTTAAAATTTGGTTGTAGGCATTTCTTTGGTCTGATACCAACAGTGGCTCATTGTGAGAGACAAATGCTGTGAGTTCATCAATGTTGTAGTTTGTTTTTCTGAAAATCTCCCTGCACATTTGGTAAGCTTCCTGATTTCTTGTTGGAGTAGGCAAGCCAAATATGTGTAATGCTTTTCCAGACATTTCCATGCACTGGTCCTCAAGGAGAATTAAGGTTTTGTTGAAAGTGTATTCAGTGAAGTTGATAAGTTGCTGAGGATTTTCCTTTTTAAACTGCATGAGGATGTCCTTACTGAGACTAGTTATGAACGTTGTCCAAATGTCAAAGGGATTTGAAATGTTACAAGCTGTTAGAAGAATAGCAAAGAGGTGTCTTAGTGGCTTTAGGGTTTGAGTGGCTGCTGCTTCACTGAGAGTCCTGTTCCAATGTGCGTCATTTTCCAGAAGTCCTCGTCTTGGGCAAGCTTTCCTGAATGTTTCACAAACATGGCCTCTGACAGTCTTCAAGTCAGAAAATTATGTTGGACACTTGACAACATGAAGTAACACGCGCAGGTAGAAGCACTCTGCATATGACGGATGAATGGTGTAGTGGCGACCAAGAGTATCATTTGCAGTGACCCCTGGATGGCCTTCAACATCAAGCCCCTGTTTCCTCCGTTCCAGTGTTTTTCTAGATGCGTTCCAAGTGTAGTACTATCGTAGATCACAGAAGAGTATTGTTTTTGCAAATGTATCTTGTTGACAAAGTTCAAAAAATGCTAACAGGGTGGTCTTAGGTGGTGTTTGAAGCTGCTGGATCAGGTTTGCCGGGTCAAAGTAAATCCTCTATCAATTTTCCAAGTGAACACTGAGATGCATAACTGGTGGGTAGCACTCATGAATGGAGAATCATAGTATTTTCCAAACAGCTTCATTGCTGATGAACATGCCCATCTGGAATGCCCATCTGGTATGCCTCTACTACATAAATAGACATAGACATTTGTAGACATATTTGCATATGTACTTGATTGATTTCACAGAGTGGCAAGATTCAACGTTGATGTGGGCCTGGAGAATTATTGAGAGCAGAGGATTGTAAGGGACCACCCACTTGTCAATTTCTATCTCTTTGAGTGATGATCCAACCCGCATTTTGAGCTTTGCTGTGAAACCACCATCCCCTCGTATTCTTATTCGGTAGACTGGATATCCATCTTGTCCAGTTTGTGTTTCTTGGACCAGGTTTCGTTGGTAATTCTTTGAACACCTGCCATCAACCATGCAAGGAAAATTTTTGTTGAGTTTCCCACAGGGACCATGGATCATGTTCTTTGTGATGGTGTCAAACAGCAATGGGTCATTCTCAGGGTCTGGCAATTCTGCACTGATGATATTGTCAATTTCAGAGGACTGTATTTTTTGTTTCAGCCAGATCTAGATTTTTCTGCCATTCTACTGAATGCATCCAGCACTGTGTCTCACCAAAAACGTGTGGTTTTGTAATCAGATGAACTATTTTTGCAAGTTTTCTTTTGAAAACTCGTGCAATGATGTCATGGCAATGGACAGTTTTATGGCCTGGTAACAGGTGCTCTCTGATTTCCTCCCAATTAGGATTGCAAGTAAAGGTAATGAAAAGATCTGGACTGCCAAATTTTCTTATGTAAGTCATTGCACCCTGTTTGTATTCATGCATGTGTTGTGGGCTTCCAGTGAAAGTTGATGGAAAGATTACCATTTTACCCAAGTCGTTTGGATCAGCATCATTTGCCACAGCATCTCTAAGGTGAATGTATTCCTCGGCTCTGAGCGTCTTTTAATTTAGTCGGATATACAGAAGATGTTCACTCTCAATTTTTGCATACATGTCAACGATGAATTGGTGGAAGAGAAGTCTGCATTTGAGGATGTGATTTTCCTCACCAACTCTTATCATGATCCTATAGGCATAGAAGTCCATGGTCGACACTTTTTTCCCTGAAAGGTTGCCTGTTTTGTCTGAGGTATTTCAAAGTGATAGCCATCCTGCCCCTGCCAAAACGATAATTGGATATTGCAGTGCATCATAGGACCTGTGAGTTTCTGCCACCCGTTGCAAACCATTATTCTTTTTCTGAAGTACAATGTCACGGCTGTGAAACTCATTAACCATATTCAAAATAGCTACCTCATCAAATATGGCGGCATTGAAATGCCGCTGATGCTCACCTTGTGGTATTTTGTCAGCTCTGATTACAACTTTGTAATTGTCGCTTGGCATGCATTCAAGTGCAGTCTTGAAAAGTTGAACATATGGATTGTTTACGTGAAAGTACTGCTGCAAGTTAGTGACAATATCAAAGCGAGTGTTTGGAATTAAAGGGAATCTGTCACCCCATTTTTGCCCTATAAGCTGCTGCCACCGCCATCAGGGGCTTATCTACAGCATTCTGAAATGCTGTAGATAAGCCCCCAATGTCAACTGAAAGTGAAGAAAAACGAGGTATAAAATACTCACCCAGGGGCGTTCCGCCGTCAGGTCCGGTCCGGAAGGAGTCGCGGTCCGGTTCGGCGCCTCCCATCTTGTAGCGAAGCCGGCCTCTTCTTTCCATCCCATCGCGGCTCCTGCACAGGCGCACTGCTCTGCCCTGGTGAGGGCATGGCTGAGTACTGCAGTGCGCAGGCGCCGGACCTCTCTGACCTTTCCCGGCGCCTGCACATTGCACTACTCTGCTCTGCCCTCACCAGGGCAGAGCAGTGTGCCTGCGCAGGAGCTGCGACGGGACGGAAAGAAGAGGCTGGCTTCACTACAAGATGGGAGGCGCCAAACCGGACCCCGACTCCCTCCGGACCGGACCTGACAGCGGAACGCCCCTGGGTGAGTATTTTATAACTCGTTTTTCTTCACTTTCAGGTGACATCGGGGGCTTATCTACAGCATTCAAGAATGCTGTAGATAAGCCCCTGATGGCGGAGGCCGCAGCTTATAGGGCAAAAATGGGGTGACAGATTCCCTTTAAAGAACATCTCTGCTGAGCCTCAACTTCTACATTTTCCATGAAGTAAAGTTGAAGAAATTGAGGTAATGGAAGCAGTGAGCCAATTGAGTGGTAAATCTGTCCTTGAACTTTGAATGTGAGCATAAATCCATTTGAAAAATCTTCTCTTTTTGCACCAAATGATGTCATTTGGAAGCAAGAGTTGTACTTCCTGATGTTGTCCAAGAAATGGTTAGATATTGCAGTGGTGCCTGTCATCAGAGACTTCAGGGGATCTGGTGATGAGAGGAGAGGAAGCAGTTTTACCTTGCCATTTGCATAGCATAAACCAGGCGGTTCATCTTTCCACTTCAGGGCATGGCAGTACATGCAGAAAACATCCATTTTTCCTATGTTAACTATTTTTATTATCCTGATAGTTGATGTCTGAGTGGTAGCAAAAGGCAGATTATTTCAAATTTCAACTTTTTCCTGTGTCCTGGTAGAAGCTGTTGTGATTTTCATGTCTGTAAGTCTTGCTTTTCTCTGCAGAGACGTTTCAGTGGCCCTTGAGGAAAAAGCTTTTGTTCTCATGTCTGCAAGTCTTGCTTCTCTCTGCTGAGACGTTTGAGTGGCCCTTGAGGAAGCAGCTCTTGTTCTCTTGTCTGCATGTCTTGCTTCTCTCTGCTGAGACCTTTCAGTGGCCCTTGAGGAAGCAGCTCTTATTCTCATGTCTGCAAGTCTTGCTTCTCTCTGCTGAGACATTTCAGTGGCCCTTGAGGAAGCAGCTGTTGCCTCTCTTTCTTCCATTTCTGTACTCAATTCTGTAAGTCTTGGTTCCCTTTCTTTCTGTAAGTCTTGCTCATTGAGGTGTAATACAGCATTTCTCTTAAAGAAAGCAGATTTCAACCTTGTGGGAATGTAATACCATTTAGATAGAAATTTTAAAGAAGAACTAATTTAGAGTGGCATTAGTTGTAGCTGTATAAATAAGTTTAAAGTGAGCTAGGCATTGTCAGTTAGCACTATTACACCAATTTAAATGATACCTAGGTTGGAGAATTCCATCTTGTATTTCTTTTTTTAATCTGTGTTTGAATTTTTAAGTTAATGAGATGCTTCATGCCAGACGAAGAGTAGTTCCTGATTCTGGGCTCCCCCTAAAGTCTGTGTCAGAGGTTGGTCTGTGTCAGCACGGTGATAAATTTTGTTATTTCCAGCTTTACAGAAGGACAATAACACCATAGATATGATAAGAATAATAGGCCTCAGTTACCACAACTGTCTAAAAGGAAAACTGTTGCTCATTGCAACCAATTACAGCTCAGCTTTCATCTTTTAAACAGCTCTGGTGAAATGAAAGAAGCTTAGTGATTGGCAGCTATGGTCAACACAAGCAGTAACCTTTTGTGGTCAAGAGGGTGTGCCTATGAAATATCTATATATATAAACAAGTCAAAATGATGCTCAGTATTGTGTGTGGCCTTCACGTGCCTGCACGACCTCCCTACAATGCCTGGGCATGCTCCTGATGAGGTTGCGGATGTTCTCTTGAGGGATCTCCTCCCAGACCTGGACTAAAGCATCTGTCAACTCCTGGACAGTCTGTGGTGCAACGTGACGTTGGAAGATGGAGCGAGACATGCTGTCCCAGATGTGCTCAATCGGATTCAGGTCTGGGGAATGGGCAGGCCAGTTTATAGCTTCAATGCCATCATCTTTCAGGAACTGCTGTTACACTCCAACCACATGAAGTCTGGCATTGTCATGCATTAGGAGGAACCTGGGGCCAACCGCACCAGCATATGGTCTCACAAGGGGTCTGTGGATCTCATCTTGGTACCCAATGGCAGTCAGGCTACCTCTGGCGAGTACATGGAGGGCTGTGTGGCCCTCTAAAGGAATGCCACCCTACACCATTACTGACCCACTGCCAAACCGGTCATGCTGAAGGATGTTGAAGGCAGCAGGTTCACACTCAGCACATGTGACAGACGTGACAGAGTCTGGAGATTCCGTGGAGAGCAATCAGCGAAGAACTGACAGCTACCTCCGCAGCTGCTGGGAGAAAGGTCACTTCAGTTCATTCTCTCACCAGCAGTGCTGTATGAGAAAATTCCCATGCAGCATTGCCAGAAAGTGAGAGAATCAGGTAACCTCTTCAATGATGCACGGCAGGAGGATTACCTCCTGTCAGTGCATCACTGGGAGGCCCTATGGAGCAGTGACATCATCCGATGTCACTGTTCTATAGGGAAGATTATGGTGGGACACTCGTTATTAAAGAGGGACTGCATCGGTCAGGGAGTATACTATTGGTTTATTATTTTACTTTTTATTACAGGAGACAGAGGGAGTGGCATGGATTAGGCATGCAATAAAAATATGAAAACCGTGTTGTATTTTATTTCATTAAAATACTTTATTCTTATTTGTGCGTGTTTATTTAACCCTTTCATACTATAAGATTAATAATGTAAAGGTGTTTTATTGATGCCTCTCCATTATTAACCGGGCTTAATGTCACCTTACAATGCGAAGGTGACATTAACCCCTTATTTACCCATATGCCACCGCTACACCGCAGTGGGAAGAGAGGGGCTAAGTGCTGGAATTGGCGCATCTGTAAGATGCGCCATTTCTGGGGTGACTGTGGGCTAGTGTTTGAAGCCAGGGATGGGCCAATATCCATGGTCCCTTCCTAACCTATGAATATCAGCCCACAGCTGTCTGCGTAGCCTTTCTGGCTATTAATTATAGGGGACCCCACATCATTTTTTTGGAGGCCCCCCTATTATAATTGCCAGTAATGTGTTGTGAATGTGTTAGAAATGAATTCTGAGCAGAAGCTCCCTCTGGTGGTTACAAACAGTACTGAACAATTCAATGAAGATTGGCAATCAGGAGTTACAGACTGGTCTTATATAAGGGAGGTTCCCTCCCATCATGGTTGCCGGTGATCAATTGTTCTTGTCTCAACTGTGGTTCCTGGTTCACTTGGAAGCTTGCTGAGTCTTGCCTGCATCTTCTTCTATCAGATAAGATATTTTCTGCTTTTATTTTGTGCTTGCTCTTTGCATCGTTCCCTGCACTTCTGTGGAGGTCAGCCAGGTCCCCTCCGGGGGCTTGTGCTCCTCTCAGTTTATCTGAGCCACTGTTATTTGTTCATTTGCCTTTTCCAGTTTTTTCAGTGGCTGCGTCTTAGTTTTGTGACACCAGAGAACTAATTTAGGTTGTAGAGGTCGTGTGATCTCAGGTGTTTTTGAAATTAGTAGAGTTGGTATTTTTTAGGGTTTTTTGGATTGCAGTAAGTGTCCTTCCTATCCTTTTCTGTCTAGGTAGTTTGGGCCCCAACTTTTACTCATACTATTTTCTGTCTGTGTCTGTATTTCCTCTTGTCTAACCGCCATTACATGTTTGGGGGCTTCCTATGTTCTTTGGGGATCTGCTCCGGGGCAGATAGCTTTCCTCTTTCTATCTTTAGGTGTAGTTAGCCTCTCAGGCTGTGACGAGGCGTCTAGGACCAACGTAGGAACGCTCCACGGCTGCCTTTAGTTGTGGTGGTTAGTCAGGGTACTGCAATCCAGTAGATTCCAACCTCTCTGGTGTATTGCTGTTTTTGCCTGCTCTCCTCAGCTACCAAATCATAACAGTAATGGCTATGCAGACAGCTTTGGGCTGATATTCATAGGCTGGGAAGGGGCCATGGTATTACCCCCTTTCCAGGCTATAAACATCAGCCCCCAGTCGCTGGCTTTCCCTCTCTGTACTTGAAAATTGCGCAGGAGCCCACGCAATTTTTTTTTCCATTTTTTAAGAATTAAACAGATATTGCATTTAAGGCAGAGTTCCCACTTTACGAGAAACTCACACGAGTCTTGCACCTCAATACTTGCACTGCCACCGGCTCTTAGGAACATAGTGTGCGGCTGCATGTATTTCTATGCAGCAGAACACTCCGGTCTGAGTGCTGGGTATTTATGTGTGAGACTCGTGAGAGTTTCTCGCAAGTGTGACCCTGGCTTAATGCAGATTTTATCTATTGATAGATATATCTAACCATCGATAGATTGATATATCTATAGATAGACTGATATATCTATAGATATATCTATGTATATCTATGTATCTATCCATCTATAGATATATGTATGTATGTATGTATGTATGTATCTATCTATCTAACCCATATCTATAGATAGATAGATGATTGATAGATAGAAGGAATGAGATAGATAGATAGCTCTATCTATCTATCTATCTATCTATCTATCTATCTATCTATCTATCTATCTATCTATCTATCTATCTATCTATTCAATATCTATCCCATATCTATCTATCTATTCCATATCTATCTATCCCATGTCTATCTATCTATCTAGAAATAGCAAAACTGGAAAATATCAATAGAGGGTGCCAAGCCTCCAGGCAAAAGTCCTTACTTGTCTCAAATCCCAATAATGAAAAAACAAAAGAGGCAGCACTCCATGTTCTCGGTGATAGAAAAAAGTGGATTTATTCAGACCCACATGTCTGGGCGACGTTTTGGCTCATACTGAGCCTATCTATCTATCTATCTATCTATCTATCTATCTATCTATCTATCTATCTATCTATCTATCTATCTATCTATCTATCTATCTATCTGTGTAATGGAAAATGGGTTAGACAAATGTAAAAGAGGAGGTTGGAAAGAAATGACATCACAAATCTCTTTTTTTTGTTAAATCATATATCTTTATTTAGCTTACAAAAAACGCATACAAATCCGCATGAAAAAAACGCAAGAAAATCCGCATCAAGAAAGCATCAAATCCGCATCTGCGTTTTCTGCCAAGAGGTGCAGATTCTGTGCAGAAAATTCGGCAGGCAAATCTGCAATGTGTGCACATACCCTTAGGATAAGGAGGAGGTGGAATGACAACCATGTTCACAGCAGGATGGCACTCAGATCAGCTCATGGAAGTGTGGCTATGAGGATACAAAGTACCCAGATGATATACCTCCAACTGAGGACAGTTTGTCATTGGCTCTGGGCAGCCTGGCACACATAAGCCAATACATGATGCAGTTCCTGCACAATGACAGCTGAGTTGCCCGTATTGTTGCCAGTGCTGATTACTCGGTGGCCACCCTGCTGGACACCCCCTACAAGTACCATCATTACCTCTGTCCCTGGAGAGGGATTGCAAAATGTGTGAGAAGCTCCTAATGGCTTTCCCACCTGACTGCGGTGGCTCAGTGGAATAACAATGCAGAGGCATAAGAGGCATAAGATGTATGTAAAGTGCTGTGGAGTTAATAGCGCAATATCAATGA
>VIAB01017314.1:47244-57577 GCA_009801035.1 Oophaga pumilio | reverse complement strand
CCCCTAGTGTTTGCAGTAACATCGGCTCCAACCCAGACGGGTTCGTGACACCTTATATCTAACAGACCGGACATTCAGTGTCGCCCTTTCCCACACCACCTCCTCACCTCGCCCCTGGTCTATCGGTGTTCCCCAAGGCTCAGTTCTAGGAACCCTTACTCTTCTCCATCTACACCTTCGGCCTGGGACAGTTTATAGAATCCCATGGTTTGCCGTATCATCTCTACGCCGATGACACGCAGATCTACCTATCTGGACCCGATATCACATCCTTACTGACCAAAATCCCACAATGTCTGTCCGCTATTTCATCTTTCTTTTCTGCTTGCTTTCTAAAACTGAACATGGACACAACAGAATTAATCATCTTTCTCCCATCTTACTTTACCCCTCCACAAGACCTATCCATCAATGTCAATTGCTGCTCACTATCCCCAGTCCCGCATGCTTGGTGACTCAGAGTGATCCTCGACTCTGCCCTCTCTTTTAAGCCACATATCCAAGCCCTTGGCTCCTCCTGTCGACTCCAACTTAAAAACATTTCCCGGATCCGTACATACCTTAACCAAGAAAATGCAAAAATGCTCGTGCACGCCCTCATCATCTCCTGCCTCGACTATTGCAACCTCCTATTCTCTGGCTTCCTCTCTAGCACTTTTGCACCACTCCAATCTATCCTAAACTCTGCAGCCTGACTAAACTAATCCACCTGTCTCCCCGTTATTCCCCAGCCTCTCCTTCACTGGCTTCTTATTGTCCAGAAGCTCCAGTTCAAAACCTTAACTATGAGATACAAAGCCATCCACAACCTGTCTCCTCCATACATCTGTGACATGGTCTCCCGGTACTTACCTACACGCAACCCTCGTTCCTCTCAAGATCTTCTTCCCTACTCCCCTCTTATCTCTTCTTCCTATAACCACATAGAAGACTTCTCCCGTGCTTCCCCCATACTCTGGAACTCTCTACCCCAACACATCAGACTTTCGCCTATCACGGAAACCTTCAAGAGGAACCTGAAGACCCACCTCTTTCGACAAGCCTACAAGTTGCAGTGATTCTCAGTCTACTGAATCGCCGCACGACCAGCTCTACCCTCTCCTAGAGTATCCTCACCCATCCCTTGTAGACTGTGAGTAACAGGCACCTCCTGACATCTAGAATATGAAGCTTCATCTCTTTCTTATTTCTAGGATTGGGAAGGAAGGAAGGGAGAACTATTTCCTGCAACCTATGAAATTTGGTGCCTACCTTTGGCAAGTAAGATGGATCTGGCTTAAGTATAACCCTGTCTTCCAGGAACTTGGTATATGGAGGGAGCCTGGAAAGAGCCTGGATATCGCTCACCCTTCGGGCCAATGTTGACATGCCCAAAAGAGCTACTTTAAGGGAGAGAACCTTTATAGGGGCTGACTCAATGTGTTCAAATGGGGGATCTATCATAGCTGAGAGAACTACGTTCAGGTCCCACGGCATAATTTGCTCCTTAAAGGGAAATTGTCACCCCCCCCAGGGCATTTTTAAGTAAAAGAGCCACTTTCAGCAGTACTAAGGCTGCATTCTGTGAAGGTGGCTATTATGTTTCTGATCCCTAGTAACACTGAAATATTGACTTTTATAAATTGCTCCCCATACCTGTATTGAGTCCCAGAGGTATGGTGTCTCCCCCTGTATCAGCCGCCTCCCAGCCGTCCATCTTCCCCCTCTTGCATCTGTGCGCCGCCTCCTCCTGTGTTGCTGTTACGTGCCAGCGCCTGCGCTGTGCCAACAGTTCTCGGGCATGCGCAGTGCTCGCTGCCCGGGAACTGACATCAGGCTATCGCGCCTGTGTGTTGCGGAGGCCCCAGATCCCGCTCCGCAGTGTGTTATGATGTATTCACACTGCGGGGCTGGGAATGGCACAGCGCAGGTGCAGGCATGTAACAGCAACACAGAAGGAGGTGGCGCACAGACGCAAGAGGGGGAAGATGGACGGCTGGGAGGCGGCTGATACAGGGGGAGACACCATACCACTGCGACTCACTACAGGTATGGGGCGCAATTTATAAAAGTCAATATTTCAGTGTTACTAGGGATCAGAAACATAAGAGCAACCTTCACAGAATGCAGTCTTAGTGCTGCTGAAGGTGGCTCTTTTACTTAAAAACACCCTGGGGGGTAACAAGTTCCCTTTAAGAATGGGCCAAGATCTACTTGATGCTTTAATAAACCTAGCGACCCAGTAATTACCAGGAATATCACAGCTAAACAAGGCCCCCAGAGCTGATACCTGGACCTTAAGAGTGCTTTTGGAAAGAGCCATTTCCAGTCCTTTCTGAAGGAATTCCAGGAATTCCAGGACCTAATGTGTCGGGACATCCCACCCAACTCTAACATCTGAGGTAGCTCAAAAATTTTTCCAGGTTCTGGTGTAGATCTTGGTGGTAACCACCTTCATACTCTTTAGGAGAGGGACTATCAAATTAGGGGAAAATCCCTTATCCCTTAATAATGACCTCTTAAATTCCAAGCCGTCAGGTGAAGCCTGGCCACTCTTGGATGGTAGACTGGTCCCTGAGAGAGGAGATCCGGGAGTTCCGGTAGTACCCACGTCTCAGTGACCGACATGGTCTTTAGCCACAAGAACCACGCCCTTCTGGGCCAAAAGGGGGCAATCACGATAATTCTTGCCCTGTCTTCCCTGATCTTCCTCACCACTAGAGGTAATAGGTCTAATGGGGGAAAAGCATAATGGTTTTTCTCTTGGGTTGAGAGAACAGAATTGCTTCACTTTTCTTTTCTTTCTGGTTGTGAAGAGGTCTATGTCTGAATGACCCCACATCCGCACAATCTGGATAGAACTTTTCAGTGTCCATTCTCCCTGCCTGAGTAGGTTTAAAAAGTCTGCTCTGATGTTGTCTTTTCCTCATATATGCAGAGCTATCAGTGACAGAAAATGTCCCTCTGCTACTTGATATAGCCGCTCCACCACTTCCATTAGGGGTCTGGACCAAGTTCCCACTTGGAGGTTGATGTAGGTTACCGCAACCTGATTGTCAGAGAGGATCCTGACATGATGACCCTGTAGGGATATAAGGAGCCTTCTTACAGCTAGCTCCACTGCCATCCTCTCTTTCAGGTTAGAAGAACTATCTAACTGTTCTCTCCATAATCCCTGGACTATGACCTCCCCCCAGATGCGCTCCCATCCTGTAAGGCTAGCGTCCATGGTGACCACTCGAGTTGTGATTTTCCCAGGGAACCCCCCTGGACAGATTATCCCAGTCTAACCACCACTTCAGTGAATGTATAGAAAAAGGGGACAAGGTCATCAGTCCCTGCAGATACCCCCTAAGGGATCTGTCATTAAAAAAAATGTCACACTGCAAGATTCTTGTATGAAACAGCCCACCGGACCGCTGGGATGCAGGAGGTAAGCGACCCTAACAGGGACATCGCCTTCCGAAAGGATATAGTGGGATTGTTCGACGCTTTCATCACTGGGTGTCGAAGGTTAACTAATTTATCCGGTGGCAGACGACACTCCTGCATCTCGGAGTCAAGAATAAGCCCCAGGAACTGCGGCAACCTTAAGGGCTGTAGTTGTGATTTCTTAATGTTCAGTAGCCACCCAAAGCACTCCAGGGTGGCCATTATCCCCTTTACTTGTGCTGGGCAACGATCCGCTGACCTGCCTACAATAAGAAAATCATCCATGGAGGGAATAATCAAGACATTGGTTTCACGCAGATGAGCCATAACCTCAGCTATCACCTTTGTAAAAACTCGAGGGGCCATGGCCAGACCAAAGGGGAGAGCTCTAAATTGGAAATGCCTAATAGTGCCCTCTATGACTACTGCCACCCTGAGGAACCGCTGATGATCTGCGTGAATAGGCCCAAGATAGTATGCATCTTTTAGATCCAACACCGCCATAAAACAGTTTTTAAAGATTAGCTTTATTGCTGATCTAATTTACTCCATTTTGAATGGGCGTACTACCAAGAACCGATTTAGAGCTCTAAGGTTAATAATCGTCCTGAAGGAGCCATCCGACTTCCGAATCAGAAAGAGTAAAACCTCTTTCCACTTTCTGGCCTGGGAACCTAAACCAGAACTGCCTTATGCCACAGCTCCAGGACCTCAGCCTTCAGGGCTCGCTGTTCCGAGGGGGATGACCGGGAAGGGGTTGTTCTGAACCTGTCCAGTGGGTTGGAAGAAAAATCTTATTTCAGCCCTGATATCAGGCTACGAAACCAGTTACCATTAGTTATTTTTAACCAGGCCGGGTAGAAGGCCGACAGCCTAACCCCCACTGGGGCCGACACTCATTGGGGTGGTTTCTTACGCTCTCGTGAGGAGCTTCCAAACATGAACCTTTTCTTTTTCTCTCATCCCAATTGGCACAGTCTCTGGAAGGCTTCCGATGACTAAACCTCCTCTTACTGAAGGGGCGCCTGTAGGAGGGAGCCGACAGACTGAGGAATTTCTTTTTATCATCCCCTGCCTTCTCCAGAAGATCATCCAGGAACGATCCACAGAGGTAATCCCCCTCGCACGGAACAGTACACAGTCTAGACCTGGCCTGAATATCCCCGGGCCAGCACTTCAGTCATAATGCTCTCTGAGCCACGTTTGAGAGACCCACTGCTTTAGCCGCCAACCAGACCGAGTCCGCAGAGGCATATGATAAGAACGCTGTAGCACCTTGTATCACTGGTAACAAGCTTAGAATAGATTCTCTCGAGGCATCTTCCTTTATCCAAGTCTCTAGCTGATTTAGCCAGATCATCATTGACCTGACCGTACATGTAGATGCCACTGTTGGCCTCAGGGCTCTTGCCATTTCCCATGCTCCCTTAAGAATGTGTCCGCATTTTTATCTAAAGGAACTTTTAAGGTCCCCAGGTCCTCAGAGGGCAATTAGGATTTTTACAACGCTTTGACTATTGCCTCATAGAGTTTTGGAGCCTTATCCCAGGTGCTTGCTACTGGGTCATAAAAAGGGTACCTACTTTTAAACACTGGGGGGAAGGGAACCTTTCTTTTCCAGTCTCTTCTACTCCCGGCGCACTATGGATTTTATCGTTCAAGGGGAAGGACCTGTGCTTCCTCTGGTCTAGCCCCCCCAACATGACATCCTAAACAAATAGCTCAGGCTTTGACTCAACTATCCGAATAGTGCTTCTGACCACCTTCACCAATTTATCCACCTGGTCTATGGGGAAACAGAAGCAGCTAGAGTCATCTTCCAAAGAAGAGGATTCTGAAGGAGATGATCCGGAAGGGTCCTCATCGCCAGTAAAGTCATTAGAGGAGTCTGATTCTGGGAACCTAGATTTCAGTCTTTCCCCCTTCTCCTTAGGGCACTCTCCTTGAAATAGGGACATCCCCAGACTCCAACCCTAAGGGTATGTTTCCACGATAAGGAAACACTCCGGATTTGCTGCGTGTTTGGCGCTGTGCGTTGGCGCAGTGCCAAACACGCAGAGTACAGATGTTACAGCATAGTGGAGGGGATTTCAAGAAATCCCGTCTCCATTATGCGTAAAAATACGCAGGCGGAAGACCTGCGTTTCCGGACATGCGGCGCATCTTTTCAGACCGCAGCATGTCCTAGCATCTTGCGGCGACGCTGCATCGCCGCAAGGTAAATAACACAGGGCTATGCAGCCCTGCGTTCTTTCCGGATGTGTTCCGGAGGTGTCCGGAACACATCCGGAAAGAGCGCGCGTCAGAAAGGGGGTGGAGCTTTGGGCGGTGCGGAATTTCCGCTCCGTCCAAAGCGCTGTGGTTCCGGACAGTGGAACCACAGCCTAATAATTTCTTTTAGGCTCGTGGCCTAGTTAGGTGTCTTCTCAGCTACCGTCTGCTGGATACAGAACTGACACAACCTTTTTGGATAGGAATCCGGCAAGGAGGACCTGCAAAGAGCACACTCCTTATGTCTCGATTTCCCTGCACACTTCTTTCCCTGGCAGGATCAGGAGAAAATAGGGGGAAGACTACATCACCGAGTGAACTTTCACGAAGATCACTTACCAGTGTGGCAAACGAATAGGTACTGGATTACGAGGGGGGCGCATCTCAGCCAACGCTGCTGATTCATCCACTCTGCTGAAGCTCCTGTGGCTGGACCTCTATGCAGAATCCAGACTCTCACTTGCATGGCTACTTCCCGCATTCTAAATCCTATAAATATAGGCTTTGCCAAGTTATTAGCCAGAGGTAAGTGTTCACACTAGGCAGTTAGGTCAGGGACCCATCCTATCCATGAGATTACCTTGATTTTGGTGAATGGGCTCACAATCTTTGGCCAAATCATGTGCTAAGCATCTCATATGTTTTTTCATTTACAAAAGCCATCATGCTAGTCACACTTCATGTATCACACACTGATTTGCTTTAGTGCAATTGAGTGCAACCTTTGCATTATTTACTATGTTAATTGTTTTTGGTATGCACTAGTTCAGACTAGTTCTTTGTTCAGTCAGTTTTCCATTATTATTACTTCCTGTATTCTCACGGGTTTTTCGCCGGGCTGCACAGGGCTTCTGACCGAGCTGCTGATATTGCTGCTGTGCAGGGTGTACCTGCTTCTGCTGCTCACCTGACTCCATCCTCTTGAATAAGAATTAGGCCCAGAAGCGATGAGGTCTGTCCTTGTGCCCCTTTTACAAAAATGGGCATGCCCCCCCGGATATCCGGGTCAACGGGTGTTTTAGGCATGTAACACCTGGGTAGTGTAAGTAGTCTAACTTAAGGGTGATAAACCCATGCTAATATTGATAGAGGTATGTATCCTTAAGAGGGTAATCACCAAAAATTACATCCTATCAATGGATGGCCTGTAGTGGAAGCCACTTTTGGGTATTCATTGGCTGTAACCCATAATCATCAACATTAACAGAAATAAACACTTGAAATAGATCACAGGGATGGAAAAGAGTTAATAATACAAAGTGATGTGGTGAGACATAAGAGTGACACATAAGGTCTGGTCCGAAACGCACGCCGGGGTATGGAGCCGCAATTTCCTCACACATCACAGCAGCTCCCTGGTATATACCCTCATTTACATACATGCTTCCCTGCTTATTTATGAGAGTTCCATGGCTTCCACTACAGGCCATCCATTGACAGGATATAATTTTTGGTGATTACCCTCTTAAGGATACATGCCTATCAGTATTAGCATGGGTTTACCACCCTGAACTTGAACTCCTTACCCTACCCAGGTGTTACGTACTTGAAACACCTTGGATAGTATTTACCTCTATGTCCTCAGGATATATGTGTCTGTTTAAAACGTCTGTATCCTATGTGGTTTTCACATGCTCTCCTTGACATCATATGTGAACTAATATATGCCTTTCTATCACCATTTATACCGCAGCATCGTCTTGTTGTATATTCATGGTCACATATTGCTACTGTCAGATTGTACTTTATTGATATATTCATGTATACAATATATTTGTCTATAATACCTGCGGCTGTGTTCCTACCTATATTAGATTATTCATTTTAAATAATGTATATTTTTTATTGTTTGTATATAAAGGCAATTTTATGCATAACCATTCATTACTGTCCTGATATTTTGAAACTCACTTCTCTAACCCTGTCTCGTTTTTTTGTCCTCTTTTTCGTTTCTCTGGGTAAGCTAGTCAGAATGAAATATACAGGAAAAAATAAAGGCAGCACTCCTTGTTCATTCAGGTGAAAAAGTGGAAGGTTTATTTAAACCACCATGTCTGAGCGACGTTTCGGCTCACACTGAGCCTTTCTCAAGCCAGAATGAAATATAGTTTTTGTATACTGTAAAATCATGGCCAAAAGTATTGGCATCCTTCAAATTATTCCAGAAAATGAAGTATTTCTCCCAGAAAACTATTGCAATTACACATGTTTTGTTATGCACACGTTTATTTCCTTTGTGCATATTGGAACAACACAAAAAGCAAAAAAAAAATGGCAGATTGGACATAATTTCACACAAAACCCCAAAAAATGGGCTGCACAAAACTGTTGGCACCTTTCCAAATTTGTGGGTAAACTACTTTCTTTCAAGCATGTGATGCTCGTTCAAACTCACCTGTGGCAAGGAAACAGGTGTGGGCAATATGAAAATTACACCTGAAACAAGATAAAACCGAGAAATGTTGATTCAATCTTTGCATTGTGTGTCTGTGTGTTACACTAAGGCCAGGGTCAGACATGCGAGAAACTCGCACGATTCTCACATGTCAATACCCGGCACTGCCGCCGGCACTCGGGCCGCAGCATTTAGCTGCATAGAAATACATGCAGCTGCACGCTCCTGTCCGAGTGCCGGCGGCAGTGCCAGGTTTTGACATGCGAGACTCGTGCAAGTTTCTCGCATGTCTAACCCCCGCCTAAGCATGGAGAACACAGAAAGGAGAGGAGAACTATCTGTGGACTTGAGAACCAAAATTATTTAAAATTATCAACAGTCTCAAGGTTACAAGTACATCTTCAACGATCTTGATGTTCCTTTGTCCACGGTACGCAACATAATCAAGAAATTTACAACTCATGGTGCTGTAGCTAAACTCCCTGGACATGGACAGCAGAGAAAAATTGATGAAAGTTTGCAATGCAGGATAGTCTGAATGGTGAATAAGCAGCCTCATTCAAGCTCCAAAAAATTCAAGCTGTCCTGCAGGCGCAGGGTGCATCAGTATCAACATGAACTTTCTGCATAAAATGAAACACGATGGCAGGAGACCCTTGAGGACCCAACTGCTGACACAGAGACATAAAAAAAGCTAGACTGCAAATTGCCTTATATGTGAGTAAACTAAAATCCTTCTGGGAAAGTGTCTCATGGAAACATGAGATAGAGCTTTTTTGTATATCTCATCATTCTACTGTTTACCAAAAACGGAATGAGGCCTACAAAGAAAAGAACTCAGAACCTACAGTCAGAAATGGTGGAGGGTCAAGGATGTTTTGGGGCTGGTTTGCTGCCTCTGGTACTGGAGGCATTGACTGTGTGCAAGGCATCATGAAATATGAAGATTACCAAAGGATTTTGGGTTGCAGTGCCCAGTGTCAGAAAGCTGGGTTTGCGTCCTAGGCCATGGGTTTTTCAGAAGGACAATGAAACCAAACATACTTCAGGAACTACCCAGAAATGGATGAAAACAAACAGCTGGAAAGTTCTGAAGTGGCCAACAATGAGTCTTGATCTAAATTCCATTGAACAGCTGTGGAGAAATCTTAAAATTACCGTTAGGAGAATGCACCAGTGTCGGACTGGGGTGCCAAGGGCCCATCAATAACATTGACTTTGGGGGGCCCACTTTTCACCTGCATACAAATATTACACTCTCGTTCACAAATTTACCTATATCTCTATATAATAATAAAATGGGTAGTGTGGTTAATGTATGATGAGATGCTGCATTTTTCTGTGCAAAGTGAACCAAGTGAATTATGCCAAGTACTGCCCATACAGTGGTGTTGGGGGCCCAGATCTTAACAGGGGCCACCGGGGGATTCCCCTGTTACCCTATGGGCCAGTCCGAGCCTGGAAGGCACCCTTCAAATGTAGGAGACCTGAAGCAGTTTGGAAAAGAAGAATGATCAAAAATTCCATTTGAGAGGTGTAAGAAGCTTTTTGATGGTTATAGGAATTGACTAATTGAAGTTATTTATTGCAAAGGCTGTGCTGCCAAATATTAAGCTGAGGGTGTGAACAATTTTGTTGGGGCCATTTTGATTTTTTTTGTGTGAAATTTTGTGCACTTTGCCTTTTTTTTCCTTTTTTTATAAGTTGTTCCAATACACACAAAGGCAATAAACATTTGAATAACAAAATATGTGTAACTGCAGTAATTTTCTGGGAGAAACTTCATTTTCTGCAGCAATTCAAGATTACCAACACTTTCGGCCATGACTGAATATAATTTGTATTTTACTCATTAAACCCTTTCTGACCCTAGACGCACTGTTCCGTCCAGGTGACCTGGGCCTTATTGACCCTGGACGGGATAGTATATCATACGCGATCAGCCACGCTCACGGGGTGATCGCAGCTGATCGCGGCCAGGTGTCAGGTGATTCTCACAGCTGACACCTGGCACTAAGTGCCAGGAGCGGTCATGGACCACTCCCGGCACTTTAAGCCCTGGCACACTGCGATCAAACATGATCGCAGCGTTCCGGAGCAGGCTGAAGTGGCTGTCAGCTCCGACAGACCCTCTGCCTTTGGATCGGAGACCCCGCGG
This sequence comes from Oophaga pumilio, assembly GCA_009801035.1. Lineage (NCBI taxonomy): Eukaryota > Metazoa > Chordata > Amphibia > Anura > Dendrobatidae > Oophaga > Oophaga pumilio. The sequence goes on along the minus strand of VIAB01017314.1, from coordinate 47,342 downwards.
CATGACGCTCCCATGGTAACCCAATGTCATCATGAGGACATCCGGGTAACCAGGGTTCAGAGACTTCCTGTCATGCGCAGTGCATGTCAGGAAGTCTC
>VIAB01017313.1:20312-32726 GCA_009801035.1 Oophaga pumilio | reverse complement strand
ATCAAATTGTAAGCCCCTCTAAGGTCAAATTTAGAGAACACCATGGCCCCTAGAAGCTGATTATATAGGTTGGGGATGAGTGGAAGTGGGTATTTTTAACTATGATCTTTTTTAGTTCTCGGAAATCAAGCCATGGACGGAGATCTCCATCTTTCTTTTTAACAAAGAAAAATCCAGCAGCTATAGGGAAAGAGGAAAGATGGATATGACCCTTCTGTAATGTTTCACTAAAATGTTCTTTCATGGCGGTCTGTTCCGGCCCCAACAAATTGTAAAAGCTAGTTTTTGGCAACCTGGCTCTAGGAATAAGATCAATAGTACAATCATAGGGATGATGGGGAGGTAGTATCTCCACCTCTTTTTCCAAGAACACATCTCCGAAGTCATTCAGGTACCCCTCCAGACCCTCCAGACTAGCGGAGCATATTTATACATTTTATAGACATTTCTTGTAACAATTGGGGCTCCATTTCACAATCTCCCTCTGACACCAATCAATAACTGGATTCTGAATCTGCAACCATGGAAACCCCAGTACCAATCCAGCAGGTAAATTATACAATACAAAGCATGAGATGGATTTATAGTGGAGTGCTCCCACTTGGAGAGTGAAATCCATCGTTGCTCTCTTGACCAAATTGTGAGCTAATGGTGTCTTGTCAAGGGCGATGACTTGAAGGGGTCTTACTAAACTAAAGAAGAAGGCTAGCAGGACGCACTGGAACGATGCTGGAGATTCGAATGAACCGCTTCCGCTCGAGCGCAATGGAAAGGAGCGCTAATGCGTCGTCTTTTATGACGCGGTCATCCAATCACAAAGCGAGAGAGCTGTGACATAAACAGTCATGACATATAGTGACCACCAATCTGTGCTGAGGGGCGTGGAAAAGGTTGCGCTCAATCACGCCTATCGAGGTCGTGATCTTTAACAATACATGCTGTGTGACACGTCCGAACGACCGCCGAAGTCGTTATACAGATCGCTGATCTCTGATGTGTCGTTGATGAGATCTTCCTGTTTGGAAGCTACTAGCGACCTTATAGCGATCACACCAACGATCTCGTCAGCTTGTGTCGTTGTCGTGATCGCTAGTGCGATCGCTTAGTGTGGCATACCCTTAACTGTCCCTAATTCTATCTTCAGAACCAGATCCTAATCAATAAAGTTAGCATCAGATCCACAGTCAATGAACGCCAATGTTGATAACACCAGGTTCTCGAAGGAAATCATTGTATTTATCAGCACTTTATAAGAGGAAGAAAAAGGTACCTGGGAGTCTGAGTGACCTCCTCGGCCTTCAACTGATGGTTTGGCAGCTTGAGGACAAGTTGGACAATTCTTACGAAAATGTTCAGAGAGACAACAGTATAGACAGAGTCTGAGATCTTGTCTTCGTCTTTTCTCCATAACTCACAGACAGGCAAATCTAACCTTGGGTAAATAGACCTGCTCAGGGGAAGTATAATATGTGGCCTGCTGTTCATCATGTCTCTCAAAGATTCTGTGGTATAATTCGTATGGCCTGGGTCAATGCCTCCATCAGAGAACAAGGAGCGTCATGGAGGACCAGACACCTCTTTGGAATTGGCAACTGAGAGCAACATCATTCTATAGCACTTCGATGGACCACTGCCGAAACTCAGTACAGTAGTCATCAGCTGTGCGAAACCCCTGTGCTAGGTTCATGATCTTAGACTCAGCGACCTGGATTCTGTCGGGTTCATCATATATCAGACCTAAACTGTCAAAAAATGCATCAATATAAAACCGTTCTGGGGCTTGTGGGGACAAAGAAAATGCCCAGGTCTGAGGAGCCCTCATAGTAGGGACATGATTATTCCCATCGACTGAAACTCCTCCCCTGATGACCGGGGTTGCAGGGTAAAAATTAACTTACAGCTCACCTTGAATACCCTAATCTGGTCTTTCTCTCCCAAAAATTTATCAGGGAGGGATATCACAGGTTTGAGAGAGACCAACTGTACATCAGAGGGTACTGATGTCACAGGCACTGCCGGCAGGGCTATGGGGAGTCTTCATCAAGTTATTTACATGACCCTGCAACTGATATTGCGATGACTCCAGACCCTGGCAATCCTTCGCCAGATCTTGAGTCATTGGCATCAAATTCGCCACCTGGTCACAAAGAGTGTGAACATGATCCATACTGGCAAAAAAGAAAAACGTATGGGCCAGATGTAATGTGATGCTAGTCACTTCTCATGGCCAAGCCGTGAGTCAGAGTGGTCAAGGAGTCCAAGGTCAGAAGCAAGGAGGGTACATCATAAACAGAAGGAAGAGACAAAAGCGTAGTCAGGTAACTTTCAGAGGTCAGAGTACCGGGAAGATAATGGATCAGAGCTGAAGGGGTTAAACAGGCAGATGGTCAGAATGAAGTCCAAGGTCAGGCAACATATCAAGCATACAGAACTCAAGGCACAGGAAAGCACAAACCTCACAAGCTGAATGTACGTCTGGAAGAGTTTTGGGAGAAACAGCTCAGTGAAGAAGCATGGCAATTAACTGGAATAATGAACACATGGAGACAGCCGATGCCTCACCATCTCAGCTTGGATAGTTGAGCTCTCAATCAACACATTGACAGCTCAGCATGCCCCTGTACCAGTTTGGATGGCCAAGCTGTGAAAGTACCGACAGCTTCAGCACACCCCTATACCAGATTGGACGGCCGACCTTTCAGTAACTGTATCCCTGGCACACTGAGGGATGGAACCGTGACAAGGACAATGTGCAGCTGAGGCACGTAACAGTTTAAACTGGTTGAGAGGTCTATTAGCTGCTGCTCCACCTGCAACATCCCATCGAGGTCAAGATCCAAATAGCAGAAATATTGAATTTTGAGGTGGTGCATATAGCGCTGCCCAGAGTTATGGGTGTAAAATCATGAGACAAAAATTATTTTTAAAAGTATATTTAAAATGCATTGCTACGTGTTATGGAGCAGGACCTGCAGGTCCTTCATTAGGCAAATTACAAAAGTTTTCCTCATATAATTATTAATTTATTTGTGTTAGTTTTAATGGATCAATGAATTCTTATCAAAGAATTAGTTGTTTCATAATGTTTTGTTTATTATTGGGGGTTGTATATGTGTATCTTTCTTTCACAGATACATCTGTTGGAAATGGTTAATACTACTTTGTAACAACCACTGTGAATGATATGCAATGTTAATTGATTACTTAATAATAACCTGAATGTCCTAATGTCTGATTTGTCAGCAGACACATAAGAGTGTATATAATGATCTCCTTAACGAGTAGCAATACATCTTAATTATATTTTTTTAAAATAATTTTTGACTCATAATTGAACACCGATGACTGTGGGCAGCGCTAAATGCACCACCTGAAAACGCAATATACCTGCTAGCAAAATAAGGAAGGTGGACTAAAATCTTTCATTAGTAAATTAACTCAGATGACTCTCACTAAGTGAAATAATTTATTTTTCTATGTTGTCTACTGCATTGCATTTCCTTAAGTCCTCTTACAACACTTCTGCTTTTCCACAGGAGAACTGGTTTCCAGTGATGCATTCCAAATAAAATTAATGACTTTATCTCAATAAAATATTGTTAATGCAACATCATTAAAATTACTAAAGGAAAATTTCTGTACTAATAAAATCAATATATGTTAGTGTAAAATGTCAGCAACATAATTAAAATCATTCATTCAATAAATGTCTTCTGAAAGGTATAGAGTAGTAATCTGTCCCATTCTCATATAGCACTGGAGATCACTTGCCTAAAGTTGAGTTGTTCTAGGTGATACAAAACAAGCTCTAACGATACTAAATTGATATTGTCAGTATTGGCATTCTTGTTTTGGCTGTTCAGACTTTTAGAATTGTTTTAGTTCACTTAAATGTCTTAAAGAATTAAACTGAATAAAGTAGATAGTTGGAGAGATGGCTCTTTTCATAGACTAAAATGGTTGTTAGTCGATGACTCTTGGTTACGAATAATTTTTTCCTGAGGCTACACTGTTTCCTATCCATATTATTTAAAGGCCACAGCTAGTTCTCAGCATTACTGTTTTCTAAATGTTGTTAGAATGTAAGTTTTCCATTAATAACTTAAATTGCAAAGAAAAAATAGATTCACCCTGGTTAGCTTTTTAGATTGCTTTGGGGTTCATGCACACAGTCGAGCTGTGTGCATAGAGCTGGTTGTGTATGATGGTGCACAGAGTTAGCACAGATCGCCTTCATAAATAAGGTTATAGATGTCCGGGAGTCTGGAAGGCAATTTAAAATATCTCTTAAAAACTTGACATTGTCTGAAAGATTATCTACCAATGGAAAAGATTTTAGATTATATCAAAATGTGCAGGTCAGGTCATCTCAGTAAGAATAGCTGGTGAAGAACACAACTCAAGATCTCGAGATAAGTAAGTAAAGGGGTTGTCAAATAATTATTTCATTTTTCTCTAACTGATTGGATATGCTGAAAATAATAAACACATTAATACTCATTCTCCCGAAGTTCAAAGCTGACTCTCCATCATTGTCGTACTGTTTGTTTACTTACTTCAATGGTGACATCAGGACTACAGTGCAAGTCACCTCTGCAGATAATAATTTGTCTTTTTAAAGTAAGCAAAATAAGTAACAAAGTTTTCATAGGTGAACATTTGGAAGTATCATTAATGGCAGTAAATCTGCAGAATAAACATTAACAGCAAAACTGTAAAGCTCAGTAGACGGCTGTAATAACCACATACTCCTGTGGTCGTGAAGTCAGTTCTGCAGCCAGTAAACGAAGTGGCAGTGGTGATGCAGAACTCGATCTATTGTGGGTGAGTAGAAAATTCCAGATTGATATGTTGTTAAAAGGCAAAACAACAGAATTGAATCAATGAGGTACAGAAAACAAACCCTTAAAAAATGATGGACATGGGGTGACTGGCTTTTATGTGGCAATTATAGAGCACTAGCCTATTTGTTGCAACTCGTCTTTAACTTGTTTACCTCCATCTGCTATATAAATACAGTAGATGCAACAAGGTTGTAAGTGCAGTCACTGTTAAGGTATGTGCATACAATGCTTTTATCTCTATCCGAGGAAAATGGTTCAATTTTTATGATCAGACTCTGGTCAGAGTTTGATCAAAATGGCATCAATTTTTCTCCACAATCTCCATTCTGTTAAAAATATTTCTCCACCGTCTCCATTCTCAGTCTACGAAAACCAGATGTTATCCGAATGCAGTTTTTCAGAGACCCGTAGACTTGCATTGCCAATTTTGATCAGAAAATTGAATCAAAATTAGACATACTGTATCTCTGAATTTTTCTTTGAGCCACTCAGTCCAAAGTAAAAAAGCGGACATGTGCAGAGCCACATAGAATATCACGTGTATGAGAGCTATCTGTGAAAACCACAGTTGGTCTTGTGCATGAACCCTTAAAAAGTGTCAATGCTATTTTCAAGTAAGGATTCCACGTGTAAGCTTAAATCAACATTTTCACTTTATCATTCGCTGCAACCCTGGATTCATACATTTGGATGTCACTGTCTGAGTAAGAATCACAAAGCAAAAATTGTGAATCTCAAGACCCTATTTTGACAGGCTCATATATGCCTATGAGGCTGTTGAGATCAGGAGGTCCGTGGCCAGACTCTAAGTCATGGGTCGTGACTTGAGATGAGCGAATATGTTCAGAAATTATCTGCATTTGCAATATTCGTGCCATATTGGTACCCCATTCATGACAAATTTATATTTGATGATTGGTTCTGAATAGCGTTGAGCGAGTTTGCTCGTTACTCGAGATTTACAAGCATGCTCGGGTCTTCTCAGAGAAGTTTGGGCGTGGTCAGAGATTTCGTTTTTGTCACCGCAGCTGCATGATTTGCAGCTGCTAGATAACCTGAATATGTGTTGGGTTTGCCTAACAAACAGGCAATCCCCACATGTATTCAGGTTGTCTAGCAGCCGCAAATCATGCAGCTGCGGCGACACAAACTAAATCTCCAAGCATGCCAAAACTACTCGGAGAACACCCAAGCATGCTCGTAAATCATGAGTAAGGAGCACACTCGCTCATCACTAGTTCTGAACATATTCAGTATTTTCTACTATTGATTCCAATGACATTCGACTGTGTTCAGCAAATATTGCAAACACAATATTTCAAACCGAATTTTGAAAAATTCACTCAACTCTAGTCGTGACACATCGATGTGTGATTGCATCAGCACACATCACCTCCAGTCTCCACTGAAACATTAAAAATTACTGTGCACTGGTTTAGAGATCCCCTCGACTTGCCGTTCATGGATCACATTAGGCTTGTCTATCACTAGGCTAGGATATATTAGACCTATCATGGGATTCAACTCTGGGGGCCAATTATCTCTCTTTTACACAGATTTAATACAAATTGCAGCACAATTTGTAGCATTTTCAAGGAATGTTCTCTACTGTAGCATCTCTATGCGGATTTGTGCACTGTGTGTGCATAAAGGTCTCAATACATAGTTTGCGATGTTTTATGTCACTTTTCTTTTTAATCTTGTGGAAATAGTTCCCGTTATTTTGTGCCAAATTCATCAAAATGGTGTATGCAATTCATGAATTTGTCACAGAGTAATACAATGGTGTTTTTCCTGTCTTGAAATGCTTTTTGGATATTTAGCAAAGTTTGCAAAAAAACGCTCCAAAATTTGCACCAACATTTTGGTATACTCACAAGAGTGAAGGACTGGAGTGAAATTTCCCCAAATTTTGTGACTTTTTAAAAAGTAAATCTGGCAAAAACATATGGAATCATTAAACTTCATGCATATAGCTGAAAACAAAAATATACAGCTCAGCACAATAAAAGGACTTCAAAAAAGGTGCAGAAAGAGTAATAATGAACTAGTTAGAAACAAGAATCGCACATAACACACAAAACTGGAGAAACAGGTGCAAAGGCAATGGTGAATTGGGGCCATCCTTTTCTATTTCTTTTGAATTGCTGTAGTAGTCTATAGTCTGATTCATGTGTGGATGTGTCTATATATGTATGTGTATGGTTATGCAAATAGAATGCAAATAGATGCACACATAAATATTACACATACTGTATATACATATGTTATACAAAAATATACAGATGCATACATTCACATTATAAATACATACTCTCAAATAAACACAAGTAGTAAAAAATTACCCTGCCTCAGCAAAACACGGGATATCACGTACAATAAAGTTTAATTCTTTCACAACATATTACGTATATTTATATCATGTGTTGTATTCCTGACTTTGATGCAGGCTCCAGTACTGAGCTTTTCTTTCCAAGCACATGACAGCTGATTTAATCATGTTCCCCATTCTTAGCCTCTTCCTGGTTTAATGTCCTCCATTTTACACCCTTCTTGGTACATCCTCAGATGCACGATTACAGTCTCATCCTATGCGATTGCTGTGTGTATGTCTGTACATACATATTAATTTCAAAACACTGACCGTCACATCCAAACAAAGAACAAGTGTGAACAGGTGCTTAAACCAGAGTCACCAACTCATATACACTCAAACAAAAAAGGATGCACTCTGTAGCGCCATAGCTTGCAAATATGAGATATGAAAAATGAATTGCATCACTGCCTTAGAAATATGAAAAATTGAGAAAGCTTAGCGTATAAAATGACCAATTTTTGCATACCTGGAAGCCACGTTAAGGCATTTCTCATTTTCCAGGTCCTAACTAATGCCAATCCTCACTTAGAAAAGTCTTCATCTGTATGGGAACTTATGCATCCTCTCTTTAGACAAAAACCTACATCTCTATGGAGGGGTAGTTGTCCTGCAATAATTAAAAATACCTGCGTCTAAGAGGCGGAGTGCTCAGTCAGAAAGTAAATGAATGCAAATTTCAAAACACTGACCTTCACATCCAAACACAGACCAAGTGTGAACAGGTGCTTAACCCAGAGTCACCAACTCATACACACTCAAACAAAAAAGGAAGCACACTGTAGCAACATAGCTTGCAAACATGAGATATGAAAACTGAATTGCATCACTGCCTTAGAAATATGAAAAATTGAGAAAGCTTAGCACATAAAATGCATACAAAATGCACGCCATGTAATATTCACTGGATAATAACAGTTTAAAAGGTGAAACAGTGATATGTTTCTCACAAAAGAAGTGGATTCTTTCTCAGAGTAGAGCTAAATAGTCTAAATCTGTAGAGTCTAAGGAATCTCTCCATTTTTGATTCTTAACCCTCACTAGGTCATTCCCTATAGAAAAGGCATTGCTCAGCTTCAGAGAGCCTGAATAATTTTACTGATATCAGAAATGTGACCTGAGATTGTTAAGAACGTAGTAAGCGAGATGAGAAAAGCTGATAGTTAGAACTATAGTAAGGATACAGGCCAGAAGCCAGTAATGGAAACACTGTGTTAGGGTCTGCGGAACGCACCTAATAAATATATTAGAGAGGTGCGTTCGCAGCCCGTGGTCCATCGTGCAGACGAAGCCGGCTGCTAGTAAGATGGCGAAAGTAGCGAACTCTTTTATCCCGCAGAGTCGCTAAAATAAACGCCGTAGCGTGCTGTGGCAGTAAGTGCGAACTCTGTTAATCCCCAGAGCCGCTAACAGGAATGCCACAGTGCTTTATGGCGATAGGTGCGAACTCACTTAGCTTCAGTGAGCCGCAAAGGTAAAACGCTAGGGCGCTGAACCAGCATTATAAAGCGAACCCTGTTGCGTCACAGAGCCGCTGAGAAAAAGACTGTGTCCTGTTAACACCACAGGGATACACAGACAACCGCTGTGCGGATAGCAGTCCGTGATCACGCAGACAGCAACGCAATCAAGCAATCTCCTCACTGGAGAAGCCGGTATTCTAGGGGCTTATTTCAGCCAAGCCCTAACCACTTGCACTCAAATCTCCTCACCGGAGGTGCCGGTATTCTAGGGGCTTATTTCAGCCGAGCCCTAACCACATGCGTGCGTGATCACACTGACGCAAAGCACATAATGCAATTGATATTAGCGCATGGCGGCGCAGCCATGCCACTCTTTTATAGTAACAGCTACAGAACCTGCCAGAAACAAGGACCAATGAAAATGTTCCAGAACACCAGTAGTCATAGGACCTTCTGGGCGGACCAATAGGAGCTGCTGCAGTACCTGAGCATGTGACCCCTGATCTCCAATGAGAGATCTCACCCTGGGCTTGCTCAGAAGGGGAAAACAAGGACTTTGTCCTAAAGACTCTGCTCGCCGCTAACCAGTACTGGCCACAATAGCAGAGCCTGGAGAGGCAGCAGTTATCCTCTGCACACTGTTAGACTGGGAGATGCTGGGACCGACAGCTGAGCAGAGTCCACAGCGTCCGAAGACGGATGGGAGACCGCAGCTGGCCTGGAGCGGGAACTCGATCCCTAACACACTGGAGCCATAAAACAAGCTAGAAGGTGAAACAAGCAAAATCTGTGAAAAAGTCAGGGTCAAGATCAAACTCAGGATTAGCAATCAGGAGCAAAGCCACAAATGGTTGTACCTTAATTTTCAGAATAGAAAAATGTATTGCTTAATTTTGCGATTCCAGAAAGATTCGTTGATTGCCATGGAACTGGAGAGCCATGCAATATCATCTGAGCTGTGCGTTAACCCCTTAGTGATAGAGCATATTTGCAGCTTAACCGCTTCATGACCCAGCCTATTTTGACCTTAATGACCTGGCCATTTTTTGCATATCTGACCAGTATCCCTTTATGAGTTAATAACTCAGGAATGTTTCAAAGGATCCTAGCGATTCTGAGAGTGTTTTTTCATGATATATTGGGCTTCATGTTAGTGGTATATTTAGGTCAATAATTTTTGCGTTCATTTGTGAAAAAAATGGACATTTATTGAAAATTTTGAAAATTTAGCAATTAGATTTAGGGTTATGTGACACAAAATAGTTAATAAATAACATTTTGCACATGTCTACTTTACATCAGCACAATTTTGGAAACAATGTTTTTTTGTTAGGAATTTATAAGAGTTAAAATTTGACCAGCGATTTCTCATTTTTGCAGCAAAATTTACAAAACCATTTTTTTTAGGGACCACATCACATTTGAAGTCAGTTTGAGGGGTCTATATGGCTGAAAACACCAAAAAGTGACACCATTCTAAAAACTGCACCCATCAAGCTGATCAAAACCACATTCAAGAAGTTTATTTACCCTTCAGGTCCTTCACAGGAGCTTAAGCAACGTGGAAGGAAAAAATGAACATTTATCTTATTAGTCACAAAAATGAACTTTTACAAACATTTTTTTTATTTTTACCAGGCTAAAAGGAGAAAATGGACAGATATAGTTGTTTTGCAATTTATCCTGAGTACACTGAAGCCCCATATGTGGGGGAAAACCACTGTCTGGGCACACGACAGGGCTCAGAATGGAAGAAGCGGTGATTGACTTTTTCAAACCAAAATTGACTGGAATTGAGATCGGATGCCATGTTGCTTTTGGAGAGCCCCTGATGTGCCTAAATAGTGGAAACCCCCCACAAGTGACACCATTTTGGAAACTAGACCCCCTAAGGAACTTATCTAGATCTGTTGTGAGCACTTTGAATCCCCAAGTCATTCACTAAAGTTTATAACGCCTGGGTGTGAAAAAAAAATTCCACAGAAATGATTTTTGGTCCCCAATTTTAGATTTTTCCCAAGGAAATTGGACCTCAAAAGTTGTTGTCCAATTTGTCCTGAGTACGCTGAAACCCCATATGTGGGGGGGAAAACTGTTTGGGCGTACGGCATGGATGGGAAAGGAAGTATTAACGTTTTGGAATGCAGACTTTGATGGTTTTATGTTCAGTTTGCAGAGTGCCTGATGTGCCTAAACAGTGGAAACTCCCACAAGTGACCCCATTTTGGAAACTAGAGCCCCTAAGGAACATATCTAGATCTGTGGTGATCACTTTTTACCCCCAGGTGCTTCACAGAAGTTTATAATGCCCGGGCATGAAAATAAAAAAATCCTATTTTTTCCCACAAAAATGATCTTTTTTTGCATTAATACCGATGTGGAGGACCCAGTTTTTCTTTTGTTTTCTTCTCTAATTGTCTCATATCCATCTTCTTGACAATTGAATTGCTTTGGGTACATCTTGTTTTCACCATATTTTTGTCCATAAGTCTTATATGCTGTATATTTATTATATTTCAATAAAATTTGTATACATTTTTCTATATACCTCTTATTGTGATATTTCATCTTTATACTTATTTGTTTAAAAAGGCCCCAATTGACTACAGGGGCAAACATTTGATCCATATCTTTCTCTGCTTTGGTTATATGTTTGGCTAGAGGTATGTCCCGATTAGCCCCGGTGACAAAGTTTTAGGTTTAGATGTTTGAGCAGGATGTCTTTACCTTTCCTGGGCTATATCATCTCCACCCAGGGATTGGCTATGGATCCTGCCAAATTACAGGCTGTGATGGATTGGCAAGAACCCCATTCTCTTAAAGCGGTGCAGCGCTTTATGGTTTTCATTAATTACTATCGCCAATTCATTCCCCACTTCTCCACTTTGGTAGCTCCTCACCAAGAAGGGAGCCAATCCCAAATTGTGGTCAGAGGAGGTCTCCAAGGCCTTTACTTCAATTAAGTCCAATTTTGCTAGTGCTCCCATCTTACATCGCCCCGAGGTCGAGCCTTTTATATTGGAGGTTGATGCCTCGTACGTTGGTGCTGGAGCAGTCCTTTTTCAAAAGGATGCTCAAGGTCGGAAACATCCTTGTTTCTTCTTTTCCAAGACCTTCACACCAGCGAAGAGGAATTATTCCATTGGGTATAGGGAGTTGCTGGCCATGAAGTTGGCCTTTTCCGAGTGGAGACATCTCCTGGAGGGGACTCGCTTTCCCTTTCAAGTTTTTACTGACCACAAAAATTTGGTTTATTTACAGAACGCCCAGCGGCTAAATTCTCGTCAGGCCAGATGGTCCCTGTTCTTCTCCCAGTTCCATTTCACCCTCCATTTCCTCTACGGTGAGAAGAACATTTGCGCCGACGCTCTATCTCGCTCCGTGGTGTCCTCTGAGGAGGTGGAGGAGGAGCCTCAGCTTATTGTCCCCACAGAGAGCCTAAGAACGGTGGCTCTGGTTTCGCTTGAGTCTGTGACCCCGGGCAAGACTTTTGTGCCCACCAGTTTGCGACTGGAAGTATTCTCTTGGACACATTCGTCCAGGGTGGGTGGACATTTTGGGACAAAAAGGACTTCTGAGTTGCTGGCGAGGACAAACTGGTGGCCGCAGATAGCCCGTGACGTCAGGGAGTATGTTCAGGCGTGCGTCTCCTGCGTATCCTGAGGATAGGTCCTGGGAGCCTGCAGAGCCTGAGATCACACGATCTCGCCTCCCACAAAATCAGATCTCAGTG
>VIAB01017312.1:0-10821 GCA_009801035.1 Oophaga pumilio | reverse complement strand
CCGTTAGCGATGTTGCTTAGTGTGGCATACCCTTTAAAGTCTTGAAGGTCACAAATAAATTGTTTATGTTTCCTTTCTTTCAAATGAAATTGAAAGCGTTCAAGATTATTCTGTAAACCCAACTCCTTTGCAGAAAACTCTGCTTCAGAGGAAATTTTTTTTGTAACCTCAATTTGTTCCTTCAATGTTTCATTACACTTATTCAGTTATGCGTTCATCATCTAGGAGAATCTGCATAAATTTAAGTGAACTATTAGTGGCCTCTCTTTCCCACTTAGTCAACAAATCAGGGCTCTTATATCTTAAACCAGGTGCCAGAGAAATTCTTAAATGGCGTGGTACAATACCCGCCTTGATGTAGTACTCCAACCCTTGTACCTCCCACCAGGACACAACTTGATTCTTATACACTATTGTTAACTCTTTAAAGGCAGAATTAAAGGATGGAGTATATTTCTTTTGCTGAAAATCACGGTCAGAAAAAATATCCTTCACTTCTGTAAGCCAATGATTTGTATCTATTCCAGTCGTAAGGAAGCCAGCCATGCTCCAAAGGAGATTAATTCAATAAAGCATATGTAACAGAAAAGAACTACACCCCAGGATTATATATCACAAATTAGCAGCAAAAAATAGGGGATTATTAAAACTTAACATTTAATTAACCTAATATGTAGAAAACATCCTCCATAACAAACACCGTGAGGATATATGGTATATTTCAGAGAGACAGGTCACTTAGGACCACAAATTAAGGAGAGATTAGATACCAGACAGAAAGCATATAATCAGCTCTGCACCGCAAGAGCAAATAATCAGTAGATAGCAACCCTGCACCGCTAGACTTGCATATATTCTGCCTGGAATAAAACTATATTTCTATAGGACGACATATAAATATGGAACAATCTCACCCATTCAAAAAAGTCGTCCCTTCCAACTCTCATCTCCTATTAAAGTATGCATCTGGTCATCTTCCAGAATCAGTAGAGCCCATTCCCAACGCGTTTCCTCCTGTTAGGATTCATCAGGGGATATGGCATATAGGATCATTTTATCAAATGCATTTCTCCCATGGGGAAAATGAACATATAACTCCCCCTTATATCAAATAGTCAGACACTCCCATCACCAATTACACCAATCAGTGCTACACATAAACAAAACCACCAATAACAAGTGATGTCTGAAATTTAAAAGTTTAATGCCTGTTTCTGTATGTTCCCCCCAGGATGCACACGGAGGAGTATTGAGGCCTTGAGAATGCATTGCAGTCACAGGCATAGCTGTGGTTGCAATGCAGACTAAAGTGAATATAGGTCTTGGACATGCTAGTTGTCCAAGGCAGATTTAGGAAACCCTGCTCTGGGTTTTGGTGTTTTGAAACAGACTGCAGATGGTAGTGTTGCAGTCTGTTTCATTCCTCGCCTGGGTTTTCCATGTGGCCCAAGGACACAGGTTGCTAGTTAAAAACCCTGCAGTATAAGGTTTGGGTGTGTAAGGTTCAGTGTCAGTCTGGTGTTGGCAGGAGTACAGAGCAGGAAGCTTTGCACAGCTCCACCTGTGTGAGGGAATGCAGGCCAGCGGAGACAGGCAGCTGAAGAGCCTGACACCCACAGCGTACACAGTGGTGAAGTCGCCATGGTAACTCATCTCGAAGGTGGACTGTCTTGTGCCCACAGTGAACTGGAGGTAAACTGTCCTGTGCCCAAAGGAGGACTGGCGTGTTTAGTGACTGTAAACTGGAGGATATGGTTCCCGGCTGCTATCCAGAGGATATCTTGTGCTGTGTAATGCTGTGAGTAGAATATTAATACGGTGGTGCAGTTGCCCACAGCAACTGGCCTCAAGAGGAGGACTGGCGTGTTTAGTGACTGTAAACTGAAGGATATTGTGTACTTTGTAAGGCTGTGAGTAGCACATTAACACAGCGGTGCAGTACCCCACGGCAACAGGTCAGAGGTGGACTGGCGTTTTTAGTGACTGTAATCCAGAGGATATGTGCCCGGCTGCGATCAGGAGGATATCGTGTGCTGTGTTTTCCTGAGTTGAACATTAAAGAGACGTTTTGCTTTGAACTTTGCTGGGTCACTGCCTCATCACTGCACAGTGTGCTACAGCTGCATTACAATGGGCATAATACAAATGTCATTGTGTATATATATGTGCATGTGTTATGTGTATATTTTCTATGTGCTCGTGTGTATGTTTGTACTATATATCTGTGTCCATAATGTGTAAGAGCATGCATATTATATATTAGCATGTGCAGATTTTATTATAATGTGCCTAATGTAAATATGAATGTACATGTGTGTTAAAAAGATTGGATCCTGACAGATACACAAGTTTTGCACATCAGTGTCCGGCACTGGCACATTTTTATTTAGCGAAAATATGGATGTATTTTGTTATTTGCACTGATCATTATTACTGTACAGATATTCATTCATCATTAGTATGAAGCCAGGAGCACAGGGACACGCAGCCTTTTGTATGGATATATTTATCACAGTTCTTCTGTCCAGGCAATCTCTGCAGAGAAGCCAATGATTACTAGAGCTTTGTCAATAATTATTTGTAGCTTTCATTTTGACTGAACTGGCTTATCTCCTGCAAATAGCAATTCTTGGAGGTATACTGGTGTGTCAGGATATGAAGAGATAAATTAAATCAAATGACAACCTTGGAGACCACAATCTTATCAGGATTTGCAGGTTGTATCTCCTTTATTATCCTAAGATTACAATGTAAGAACAATACAACTCATTCATTTCAATTAAAGAGAATGTTTAATTTTATGAGCGTTACACATTTTGATAAAATATTATTAGGCCTACTCAAAAATAAGCAGCAAGCAATTAAAAAAAATCTGTTAGCATTTCAAAGTGATTTTTTTCCACATAAAGTATAATGAAAATCATTTTAAATATCTTGCAAACTTAACAGAGATCCGTCACTAGTAGTGATGAGCGAGTATACTCGTTCGGGTTTTTCCTAGCATGCTCGGGTGTCCTCTGAGTATTTGGTCGTGCTCGGAGATTTAGTTTGTGTCGCCGCAGCTGCATGTTTTGCAGCTGCTGGATAGCCTGAATACATGTGGGATTTCCTAATAAACAGGCATTCCGCACATGCCTCCTGAAGAAACCGGTGACGGTGAAACGCACGTCAGGGCTTTCCAGCTGTCTCATTGGCGCTGCCGCAGCTGTTTACAACATGTCACAAGGTAAATAGCGACATAACTTATTTAAGTATAGCCATATTTTCCTTGCCTTTTCTGCCTTCACTCTAAGACCTAATATATGGGGCTAGAATTGTTGTGAGGCTTTTTTGCACACATTTGTACCATGAATACTCCATGACCTAATATATGGGGCTAGAATTTTTGTGAGGCTTTTTAGCACACACTTGATATCTATCGAGTTTGGCATTTCGAATTTATTAACGGAGGACAGGATATATACTGGTATTTTTTCTATACTTTTGTATTGTTCCTATCGGAATCTGTTACTTGCTATTTCTCATATATCAGTACATATCCTGGATTCTCGATTATCCTATATGTTGTGACACTGCGGCAGTTTCCAAAGAGACAGTTATTCTGTCTGGTCTGATATTCAACATTCTTTATTATTTGCCAACAATTTGCTGTATTTATCTCACCTTTATACCTATTGTCTGTGTATTGTTATTTATCTAAATAAATTATTATATTCATTTAAATACTCTCAATTTTTGTGGACTTATTATATGGTCATATTATATTATTATTCTTTAGTCCAATTTTCTTTCTTTTTATTTTTTGGTTGTTGTAGTATTTGGCCTGAGAGGTTTTTCCGGAGGGCTACAGATTATTGTTTTTGGGTGTTTAGGCATTCCGCAAATCATGCAGCTACGGCGACACAAACTAAATCTCCAAGCATGTGTCGCACCACCTTGTCAGATGCAGAGCCTAGTATCTCGGAGGATGGTTTAGTCATGGTGACTCCGATGGCTCTAACAATCCCTAGGTGAGGTGGCAATTATAAAGGGGGAGATGACGGGTATATGAGACTGAGAGTTATGTTGATGCCCGCAAGGTATGAGGCCACGGACAAAAGAAGCATACATCGGAGGTCCCGTGCAAACTTGAAAGATGAACTTTACTGAAGATTGTTAACAATTCTTATATTTTTTATCATAACAGTAATTTGTAGCAGATACTGTATATTGTGGTGCGGCGGTGTTCACACTGTGCTCTAATGAGGCAGTGATCCAGTAAAATTCAACGCAAATATCTTTATTTTCTAAAAACTCACAAAGTAATGGCAAACAGTATCCTCCTGCTGTGGCATCAAAACAGTCTATCTCCAAAACCGGTTTCCGTGAGCGATCGCACCACCATGTCACGCTGATGGACACCAGGCGTGTAGCTTCCGTTGCCTCTGTGTTAGCTTCACACAAGCCGGATGTTGCAGAGCCGCCTGCTTTGCAGCTTGCAAACATACACCCAAACCTTTGCTGCAGGTTGTTAAATGGAATCTGTGGCCATGGGCCACTTGTAAGACCTAGCAGGAGGTAGTGAACTGCCCCACTACCATCCTGTAATTCACTCCAAAAATAAAAGCCTATGCCGGGTTTTCTTAAATCTGCCGTTTTTCAGCACAAATGACAGCTAGAAGTCTTTTGTGGTAGTTGTGGATGAGGTTCCCTATTTCTTAGATGGTATAGCAGCACACTCTTCTTGGCAAAAAGCCTCCAGTTCCTATAAATTCTTGGGCTGTCTAGCATGGACTGCACACTTGAGATCTCCCCAAAGTGGCTCAATGATATTGAGGTTAAGAGACTGAAATGCCCACTCTAGAACCTTCACTTTGTTCTGCTGTAGCCAATGACAGGTCGACTTGGCCTTGTGTTTTGGATCAATGTCATGTTGGAACGTCCGAGTACGTCCCATGCGCAACTTCCGGGCTGATGATTGCAAATTTGCCTGCAGTATTTGCTGATTACGTGCTGCATTCATCTTTCCTTCAACTTTGAAAAAGTTGCCTGTGCCTTTATAGCTCACACATCCCCAAAACATCAGTGATCCACCTCTGTGCTTTCCAGTAGGAACGGTGTTCCTTTCATCATAGACCTCGTTGACCTCTCTCCAAATGTAACGTTTATGTTTGTGGCCAAAAAGTTCAATTGTGGTCTCATCACTCCAAATTACCTAGTTCTAGAAGTATTGAGGCTTTTCTCTGTGCTGTTTTGCATATTGTAGGTGGGATACTTTGTAGCATTTGCGCAGTAATGTCTTTCTTCTGGCGACTCGACCATGCAGCCCATTTTTCTCCAAGTTCCTCCTTATTTTGTATCTTGAAACAGCCACACCGCTAGTTTTCAGAGAGTCCAGTATTTTAGCTGATGTTATTTGTGGGTTTTTCTTTGCATCCTGAACAATTTTCGTGGCAGTTGTGGATGAAATTTTTGTTGTTCTACCTGACCGTAGTTTTGTTTTTACAAAGCCCATGATTTTCCATTTGTTAATCACAGTTTGAACGCTACTGACTGGAAATATTAATTCATTAGATATCTTTTTGTATCCCTTTCCTGTTTTATACAGTTCAACTATCTTTTCGAGTAGATCCATTGACAATTATTTTGCTTTCCCCATAACTCACAATCCAGAAATGTCAGTGGCTGGATAAAAGATGCAAGAAGCTGTCTGGATCCCAGAAACTCACCCAGCTCTTATATACATGCACTGATTACTAGCAAACAGGTCACAGGTGAGGATGTTACCTTTAGTAGCCATTCAAAGTCATTTGTGTCAACTTCTGTGCATGTTATCAGGCCAAGATCATCAGGGTATGTGAACTTTTGATCAGGGTTATTTGGATGTTTTGGGTTGTCAATATGATTTAAAAAAAGAAAACACAGTAGTTTGACAATATGAGTTTTACTTATTAAAATCACATTGCAATAGGATCGCATTAGCATGTTAATTGTATGTTATTTGGATTCTAGATGCTAAAAATCACATTGTACTAGCAAGAAAATCGCACAACACTTGGTCCACTTTTCTAGACCGATATCAGATCTTTTTTTACGGTGATGGATATGAGCCTTAGATTCCAGCTTCCAAGTCCTTTAGCAAAGGCACTCAATCCAGGAGATCTGCACACCTCCATACACAGACAAGTGAGAGACAGACAGGTCTTACAAAGTGGAGATATGGTGTGCAGCCATCTCTTCCAACTCTTCAGTCTCTCACAATCAACCTGTCATGGCTGATTAATCCCTTCTAGTCCTATATGTACAATAACATTACCCAAGGTGTATTTCCCATCCTTTAGGTGTCCTACCGTCTCCTTACACTGTATTAAAAGAAACACACAATGGTTGGATGATATCATGTAAATATAGCCTTACAAAGATCAACCTAAAATCTGTGCTGTGATGGGCTAATGTGGAACAAGTCAGTCATTAGTGGAGGGAACAAATGGTTAGCTATTTAGCAGTATTATGGTAACGTGTAAACATTGAGTATTTAGTGAGTTTATTACCTCAGTATTTTTAAACCAAAACCAGGAATGTAACAGCTAGATGAAAAGTATAATAGAAACATGTGCACCACTTCTGTATTTTTTGCTAACTTCTGGCTTTGGTTTACAAATAGGGATGGTAGAACCTAAAAGGTAAAATTTGAGGTCCGCCTCTCAATTACTAACCCATGAGCTTGATGTCAGTGACCATAAAACAGCTGCCATCAACCCCACAACTATTACCCCACTTGCCACCGCACCAGGGCAAGTGGGATGAGCCAGGCAAAGCGCCAGAATTGGCACATCTAATAGATGTGCCTTTTCTGGAGACGCTGCGGCCTTGAAAACATATGCATACCCTGTAAACTTTTCCACATTTTTCCATGTTATACCCACAAACTTAAATGTATTTTATTGGGAATTTCTGTGATATGCCAAGTATTTGTGAAGTGTAAAGGAAATGATACATGGTTTCCTAATTATTTGAAAATTGTGTCATGCATTTGTAATTTGCACCCTGTAGTCTCATAATCCTAAATAACATCCTGAGTGACCAATTGCCTTCAGAAGTCACATAATTACTAAATTGAGTCCACATGGGCATAATTTATTCTCAGTATAGCTACAGTTGTATTGTGAAGGGCTCTGGGTTGTTTGATAACATTAAGGATAAAACAGCATCTTGAAACCTAAGGAACACACCAGATAGGTCAGGGATAAAGTTGTGGAGAAAAGTAACACAAATAAAGAAAAATAGCCCAAACTGTGAACATTTCAAGGAGCACTATACAACTCATCATCCTAAAATGGAAAGAGTATTGTACAACTGCAAATCTACTAAGACATGGCCGTCTACATAAACTGACATTCCAAGTAAGGAGAGCACAAATTAGGGAAACAGCCATGAGGCCCGTAGTCACTCTAGAGAGGCTACATAATACATTTTAGTCATATTCCCAACAAATATGGCCTTTATGTAAAATGGCAAGAAGAAAGAAATTTTTGAAAGCAAGCTATAAGAGGTCCAGTTTGCAATAAGCCATGGCGTAGACAGAGCTAGTATGTGGACAAACGTGTTCTGGTCACCAAGGTGTTCTGGAATCCAAAGTGTAGCATTTTAAGCTAAACGCAAAACACTAGGTGTGGCAAAAAGCTAACGCTGCACATCACCCTGAAAATACCATCTACACCGTCAAACATGGTGGTGGCAGCACCATGCTGTGGGGATGTTTTCCTTCTGCATGGACAAGGAAGTTGATCAGAGTTGATGGGAAGATGGATGGAGCTAAATACAGGGCAATCCTGGAGGAATACCTGTTAAGAGTAGAGACTACAGAAAACTAGAGATTGGGGCGTAGGTTCACCTTCCAGCATGATAGCAACACTAAACAAACTACAAAGCTACAAAGGAATGGTTTAAATCAAAGTATAGTAATGTGTTTGAATGACCCAGTCAAAGTCCAGACCTAATTCCCATTGCGAATCTATGGCAAGACTTAAAAATTGCTGTTCACAGACGCATCCATCCAAGAATGGGCAAATATTTCAGCTTCTAGATGTGCAGAACTGGTAGAGACTTACCCCAAAACACTTGCAACTGTAATTGCAATGAAAGGTAGTCCTATAAAGTAGTGACTTAACGGGGCTGAATACAAATGCATTTCACACTTTATAGATTTAAATTTTTTAAATATTTGAAAAACTATCATTTCCTTTACACTTCACAATACTTGATACTTAGTGTTGGTATTTCACATAAAATTCAGATAAAATACATTTAAGTTTGTGGGTGTAACATAAAAAATGTGGAAGAGTACATGGGGTATGAATACTTTTTAAAAACACTGTACTCCTCTATTATTCAGTTTGTTAGTGAAGGTCATGTACAAGATTATGAGCATTGTTAGTCGAATATATTGCAGTAATCAAAGCTAAGCTACAGAATAGAGTGTTCCTATCTCTTAATATAAACTAACGAATAGTCCTCCTACCAGCTGCATTCTCGGCTCACATTGGTGGTCTATTCCTCCTGCTTCCAAGATGGCTGCCGCAATAGAATGAGGAGTACAATGGTAAGTCTAAACCACGCTATTCCTGTGTAGTGAGCTAGGAAAGGCAGGTCATGTCTGCTTTAGGGTTGCCACTGTACTTTCCATGCCGCTGCAATGTCCATCTTGGAAGTAGGAGCAACGGATCTGAGCAGGAGGTGGCAGCAGGTGTCAAACATAGGGCACAAGATATGTTGACTATACATGAGAATTATATAGTCATCTTCAGTTACCGGCGCGAGTAGGGTCACTTTAAGGACTCATTAAGATGTCAGTGATTTTCTTCTGACATAAAAACTTAGACCATTATTCATAAGTGTTTGGTCTGTGTGCCAGATTTTACCATAAATGTTTCATGAATAATTTTTACGTATCTATTGCCATGTAATACAATAAAAAATGGACATGTCTCTGTGACTCGTTTTGCAAAAAAAACACAAACATGTGAACAGCCCCAGAGAAAATACGGTACCGGGTATGAGTTCTACCTGTGAAGAAGTAGAATAGAACATGTACGTGACTCATGCACGTCTGAATAGGCCTAAGATACAGAACATTGGATGAGCACCTTTCCCACAAGACCTCTATTATAAATTCCGGATGTGCATTGTACATTGTGTAATGATATCTTACGGGTAAATGTCATATGTGAATACATCATAGGTAATCACACTTCTTAATCAGCAAACAGTACACTAAAAGCAGGATGAATAATTATTTCTTCATTTAGTAAAATAGAGCAGGAGATGTTCTCATAACAATCTATCAGGGGCAGGAAGTATAGACAGATTGGATTGATGACAGCCAAATTACGACAATCTGATTCATGGAAATGATCCTCCTGTTAAATTAAATATAAATGATATTGCAGCATGTTTCCACATAAAAAAACACATTTTCTAATGTCTTAGCTAGATATTTCCATAATGTGTCTTGCTAGATGTTCCAAAACTACAAATCTCAGCATGCTCTGACAGCGGCTTCAAGATCACTGGTCTACAGGAGATGGGTCAATCAAATTAATATTTAATAATCATGTCACAGTGCTAACATTTCACATATGTAGGCAATACTTATTTTTACAATTCTTAAACTTAATAAATGGCACTAGAATATTCTATAGCACTGTGCAAGTATTCATTTCAACCAGTGCTAGAACCTTTGAAGCCTCCCAATTTCCTTTTGAGCAGAGAAAAGAGAAGAATTAGCTGCGTGAAAAAGCAAAATGAGCAATTGTAATTACCCAGTGCTATATAATATGATGATTGCAATATATTATGAGAATAAAAACTTTTAAGGAAGTGCTTCTTTAAAACCTACCTCCTAATATAGTGAAGGTTTCAGTCATGCTGTCAAATAAGTTTGGACATGTTGAGGCATAGAATCAAGAACTCTGAAGATGTCGGTTGGTATCTGGCCCAAGATACAAGCAATGGATCCTATATGTCCTGTACATGGTGACATGGAGCCTGCATGGAGCATTACTGTCTTTCAAGCACATATCATAGATGCTTGACTAGATGGAGATCTGAAGAGTTAAGAGAGCCAATCAGCTCTGCACTTGGTTCCTCACAGCATGGTGCACCATGGTGAGGGAAAACATTTAAATGCACCTTCCTACCTGATATTTTTCCTTCTATATGTGCTTAGAAGGAAGCCTTTGCAGGTGTTTTTTGCTGATTATTATGGCTTACAGCCAATGAAAACCCAAAAGACATTATCTCAGTAAATTAGAATAATCAACAAAAAACACCTGCAAAGGCTTCCTAAGCATTTAAAAAGGTCCCTTAGTCTGTTTCAGTAGGCTCCACAATCATGGGGATGACTGCTGACTTGACATGTCCAGAAGGCAGTCATTGACACACTTCACAATAAGCCACAAAAAGTCATTGCTAAAGAAGCTGGCTGTTCACAGAGTGCTGTATCCAGGCATATTAATGGAAAGTTGAGTGGAAGGAAAAAGGTACACAAGCAACCGGGTAACCGCAGCCTTGAAAGGATTGAGAAAAGGCTATTCAAAAATTTGTGGGAGATTCACAAGGAGTGGACTGCTGCTGGAGTCCTTGCTTCAAGAGCCACCACACACAGATGTATCCAGGACATGGGCTACAAGTGTCGCATTCCTTGTGTCAAGCCACTCATGACTAGAGTTGAGCGAAACAGGTTGGTAAGATTCAAAAGTTGTCGACTTTTACCAAAGTCGAGTTTCGTCAACCGAAGCACGACTATAGCGTGAGGTCGGCCATGCGGTCGTCGAAACGAGC
>VIAB01017311.1:0-10538 GCA_009801035.1 Oophaga pumilio | reverse complement strand
AGCAGCGATCTCGCTATGTGAGACGGGGCCTTAAGTCTATGTCTCCTGGTTTTGTGGAAAATAGACATCTGGATAATTAAGATAAAATGATGTTGTCACACCACCCAAATAGGTGATAACTCACTGATCATTGAGGGTCTCACTGCTAGAGCCCAGAAAGATGCAAGAATAAATCCTGGTTGAATGAAATGGTGCCAAACTAAAGACATTGTCCTCGATTCATTAAGATTGACTTTAGATGCACAAAACTCATTGAGACGTGAGCTCCCTGAATGAACTTGTTGCATCTTTCAACTGCCATGCTCCACCGCCAGGAATGTACGTCAGCCAGGGATTGGGAAACATTTCATCCACGGCATAAATTCTGAATATGTTGAGCTTGTGTTTACACGCCATGTTTTGTTTGAGCTTCGTTCGCTTTTCTAAAAGGCAGAATTTAAAAAAAAAATGTTGTTTTTTTGTTTTGTTCAACTTTTAAGTTGCATATAAATTTTGCAACATTTTGAAGGGTTTTATCTTGTTCACTCTGTCGAGGCTTCATTTGGAAAAGTAAAAGCCGATTCTATGGGAAGAATAGTGCTGCTTGCATTGAGTTAAGAATCAGCGGGAATTTTTTATTTTTTTTTTAAATCTAAATATCAAATCTAACTCGCCCTCTCCACTTTTCTGCAAAAAAAAATAAATCAGACCGTATGTCAATGGGCTTGTCAGTGGATACACCTAAATTCCGTTTTTCTGTGCTTCATACCTAAGCACCAGCAGAGCCTCTGACGTGTGGCTAAAGCGTGATGTGCACCATTCCAAATGGGCAGAAGCTTGGAATTTTTTTTATATATATTTTACACGAAAAACAGACGGTAAAAATGTACCAAAAGTGGATGGAAATTGAGTCCAGCACACTGGTGTATTAAAAAAACTGACCTGAACCCATTTTTTAAGGCTGTGTTCAAATGTAGCGTTCTTTTTCTGCGGGCAAAATCTGTTCTCTTGGCAGTAATGAAGCTGTTTACACAAAGCAGTTATGGCAGTGTTATTTTGCTGCCTTTTTCATGATCCCAAAATTCAGCTTTGCTTCCCCATAAAAGCATGAACAATGCAAGGTGTTAGGCTGGCAATTCAAGACATATGTGACACCATCAAATATTTAAAAAAAAAAAAAAAAAAAAAAAAAAAAAAAAAGAGGCAAATCGATCAAATTATTTGGTGGACAAAGATTTTTAGTTCTGAAAAAATAGTGACTATTCTGAACAAAAAAAGTTCATAAAAATACATAATTATAAGTGTAGTATCAGCGGGGGGAGGTGAATTGGTCTGGAATAGTTTACCAAAAACATTGGCAGTGCATTTTGTAGGATGGACATTACTTTTACACATTGATCAGGGCCATGGAGCTCCCATGTGTTGTTCAATTTCACGCATTGTTCAGGCAATGATTTTACACATTGGTCAGGCATTGAGATGGTCAGACACTGTTTACTTTAACACATATACCGTAACTAATTTACCGTAAACTGTAGTAATCCCAGTTGCCATTCTCAGGTGAGGGGACCAAGACATTTTGGTTTAACCTAGAGAAAATCGCAAAAATAAATTGGGTTTCACATATTGCTATATCTGCTTTTTTTTTCCACTAAAAACCTTATAGCTTCTGCCGATACTGTAAAAAATGCAGCAAAAACTCAGCGTGTGACCATTGCCTAACACAGAATTTTTGGGGATCCATTTAAAACTCCTGGCTTTAGTTTTTCATTCATGTTTTAGCGTATCTCCGTAGACTTGATTGACCGATTCAGATCACCAAAATCAGATTATTTTTTTTTTTATTATTTATTGTAAAGCAATTTTCCTTCTTTGTGTTGGATTCGACTTTCATCTGTTTTGTCAGTTTTTACCATCAATGGGGCATCACTTTCTCATATACCACAAAAAAATTGAATTTGTTTCCTAAGCCTCTCTTGGCAAATAATCAATAAACTAATGGACAGTACAGGGGTGCAATCTACAATGCTGTTCATTATTTTTATTTTTTTTTACTGACCCACTCACAAATTCTGTCTGGAAAGCGAGTCATGGTAAGAAATTTCTACCCTTTTTTTATTTATTTATTTTTTTAATGTGAAACAACAGTCAACAAAAACGGCCCATAAACACGTGACTATCCCTATAGAATATAATGTACAGAATGCTGTCGGTGAAGGCCGCTGTCGGTATCCTGCGACACAGAAGTGTGAATAAAGCCTAATGTGCTCCTAATTACATCGCTCCCAGTTTTTGTTCTTGTTTTCTCCAGACCTGGAGACGTCAGTCAGAGACTAATTTTCGCTACTCAGATGTCACTTCTGTCACAGTCAGTTGACAACTTGGCTCTGCCCTTAGTAGGAAAAATGAAAAAAATTTCAGTAGGAGTCAGTCATAAAACCCTAGAGATTAAAAATGAGAGATTTTTCCTTGCAATTTTTTTTTTAAGCCAAATCATCATTGGTATCTTATTAGTATCCGATAAGAGTGGGATCATCGGTGGAAAATGACATGGTGACCCTAATTTTTCTTTAACGTAAGCCACATATATTGAATGTTATCAAGGCAATTTTGATTTCCGTTGATTGAGCTTTTGTGGGAGAAGATTTCCCAACCCACAGATAAGCAGCCAGAGGTGCCGTAAAGGTGCTTCCTTCTACTCCAGTAAACATGTCAGAAAATGCTATTTATTTTAAGGGATTTTCATTATTAAAATCTAAACTGAAAATGGGACGTGAAGTGTGAACACAGCCGTGTGGGAATTTATTAGGATATTGATGCTCACTACATTGCCAGTGACTACGAGAAAAAATGGTGGAAAGGCATTGGTTGTGAGTTTGCTACCAAGCTGGCACATAGGACTCGAATCATTATTGCATTTGCACCTTTTTTTGTGTTTTCTGCCAGGTTATAAATTGGGCCTTTTTTGTTTTATTTTATATGTGATTTATCTACTTGCAGTTCATTGAGAGATGTAGGAAAAGTAGCTAATTGACACGTAACCGGAAGTATACAAGCGATCTAGCTGAATGTAATCCTAACAGTGTGTACGTTACACACAGTTAGGATTCAGCATGTTACAACATGTCCCTTCAATGTGGATTTTCCCTGTTCATGGAGATGTCTGTTTTAGTAAACCCTTATATTCCACGTAACGGAAATCCGGAGGATCTTTTATTGAATTTCTTTTACGCAGTTGTTCCTCCTGGAATTGAATGAATACATTAACAGCGAGACATCGCTATTCTCCTAGTTAATGCGATTTGTCCCTATTAAGGCTGACCTTGTCAGCAGCAATTGTATGTAGTCACACGGTGTGGTAACATGCCTCGTCGAAAATTGGGAATGGTAACCCCTAGTTGCTTTTTCTTCATGTAATTCCAGGAATGGCACAGTGCAGAGTTTTTTGAAGAGCTGATGCTTAATCACTATTAACAATCGACAATCTCCTATACGACTATGAGGCTATTGAGTTCCGGTCAGGAAACCTGCGGCCGGTCCAGATACCGAGAGCCAAGTCTGACCGTGAATGCCGTACGTGTGAACCCTTGAGTTCTTACTCCAGGATCAGATGAAGCTTTGCGCTTCTTCCCAGTATTACGACATTCTTCAGATTTTGCTGCATGTTCCATCAGGCTCTGCCATGAATAATAATAATAATAATAATAATCTTTATTTTTATATAGCGCTAACAGATTCCGCAGCGCTTTACAGTTTTTGCCACATTATCGTCGCTGTCCCCGATGGGGCTCACAATCTCGATTCCCTATCAGTATGTTTTTGGAGTGTGGGAGGAAACCGGAGTACCCGGAGGAAACCCACGCAAACACGGGGAGAACATACAAACTCCTTGCAGATGTTGTCCTAGGTGGGATTCGAACCCAGGACTCCAGCGCTGCAAGGCTGTAGTGCTATCCACTGAGCCACCGTGCTGCCCTGCCATGATCCTCAGAGCGTAAAGCGTTAATGCAGTCTGTGTTCTGGATAGAGGAGGGCGGCATTTATGAATAATTTACCCAATGCGCGCTCATAACTAATGAACACTTTTATTTTCATTGCAGAATGATTCTGAAGTAACATAATAGGATAATAGATTCACTTATATTTTTAGCCATGATTGCCTCTGGTGAAAGACTGTACGAAATGCAGCATGGTTTACTCTTCACTTTGTTTTCACGTTTTCTCTTTTATTTTCAGTAAAAAAGAACAAAAATTGTTGAAAAAGGAAAATAAAATATATTGAACAGATATCTTGCAGCAAAAATCCTGTACAACAGTTGAGCCCTAAATGCACACCTATAATAGAGGCCCCGAGGGAGGAAACGTCATATGGTGCCGCTGCTCTGTGGGATCTTTCCTATATGCAGTAATGGTGTTGTGCATACACCAATCAGCCATGGCATTAAATTCTTCATGACCGGGTGACTTTTTTTTTTTCTTTCTTTTATTTTATGTTTGTATTTGTTTCCTTTTTTTTTATTTTATCATTCCACCCACTTTTCCAATTTTCTTTCAATATAGCCAGCTTTGACTGTTCAATTTTTTTTTTGTTTTCTCTGTATGGCGTTTACCATATGGTTAAATTACATTTAGATGTTTTGATAGATTAGTCTTTTATTCACACGGCAATACTTGTATGCTTTTAAATTTTTTTTTCTTGAGTGGGTTGTTTAAATATTTAACTTTTTTTTTTTAAAGTCCTCTTAGATTGGATTGTGTGATTGCTACTTCTACATAATACAATATTACCTTATTGCAGTATATAGTGAAAATAACGTTCTCCTATGAAGCCTAGCCACAGGGATGGCTTCACAGGAGGATGAAGGTACAGTCGTCAGCCCCCAGCAGGCTTTTCCTGGGGCTGCCAAGCCCCCTCCCCCAGCAGGCTTTTCCCGGGACTTCGAGCCCCCTCCCCCAGCAGGCTTTTCCCGAGGCTTTGAGCCCCCTCCCCCAGCAGGCTTTTCCCGGGGCTTTGAGCCCCCTCCCCCAGCAGGCTTTTCCCGGGGCTTCGAGCTCCCTCCCCCAGCAGGCTTTACCGGGGCTTCGAGCCCCCGCCCAGCGGGCTTTTCCTGGGGCTGCCGAGCCCCCTCCCCCAGCAGCCTTTTCCCGGGGCTTCGAGCCCCCCCAGCAGCCTTTTCCTGGGGCTGTGAACCCCCCCAGCAGGCTTTTGTCGGGGCTGTGAGCCCCCCAGCAGGCTTTTTTCTGAGCTGCGAGCCCCCCCTGGGCTACCTCCGGGCAGCACAGGAGCCAATGGAAACCGTTTACACTGCTTTAATGCCGCTTTCGACGATGGTTGTTTAACCATGTAAATGCTGCTGTCTTTGAGCTGAGCTCAATCTAGTTGCTGCAGTTAAAGAAAGATGCCAGCTTTAAATCACAGCCGACGTCTCACATGTATGTTGCGGGCTCAGCTCCTGAGCCAGTTCCATATCTCATCACGCATTGGGAAAGTGTAAAAACCACTGACAAGTGAGATGAATGGCTTATATTATTTTGTTACATTGGCAGCCTGTCACTTGCTGTCATATATCATGCAGTGAGTGAGTGGTCTGTTGGAGGTTGTGTATGGAAGGCGCGAAAAATGGGCAAGACAATGTAAGGCTCTAAGTGACTTTGACAAGGGACAAACATAAGGGCCCGTCTCACATAGCGAGATCGCTACCGAGATCGCTGCTAAACAGCGATCTCAGCAGCGATCTCGCTATGTCGATCAGGCCCCTGCTGTGAATCGCTGGTTGTGTCAGAAATGTCAGGACATTTTTTTGATCGCTGGTCTCCCGCTGGCAGGCACGCATCGCTGCGTGTGACAGGCAGGAGACCAGCGATCTACTGGTAACCAAGGTAAACATCGGGTTTCCCGGCGCGTGGCTGTGCCTGGAAACCCGACGTGTACCTTGGATACCAGCGCGCTGCTGCAGGGGAGCTGGAAACCAAGGTACACGTCGGGTTTCCAGGCACCACCCAGCGCCTGGAAACCCGATGTGTACCTTGGTTACCAGCTCCCTGCATCAGTGCGCTGGTGTCCAACGTACACTGCGGGTAACTATGCGACGTGCGTCGCTTGTTACTCGCAGTGTCGCTGTCCTGATCGCTGCCTGTTTGGCAGCTCAGCAGTGATTATGTAGCGACACACCAGCAATTCTGATCGTTGTGGGGATCGCTGGTGTGTCGCTATGTGAGACGGGGGCTATAGTTAGCAAGGCCGAAAAACGACATTTGTCCATTCAGTTCAGCCTATATTCCGTCAGTATATGAACTGTGAAGGCAAAATGACTGCGTCAGAGCATTTACAAAGTGGCCGTTCCCATGCAATGTTCCTGCCACGTTGTGGATAGTACCTGCCATGAAAAGTCCAAGAAAGGACAAGCCGTTCCATAGAAGAGCAATCACAGATTGCTGAAAATGTTACCGCTGGCCATGATAGAAAGGTGGCAGACTACACACACGCCTCGAGTCACCAAACCAATTTTGACAGAATTAAGGGAGAGAACTGCTGGAAATGTCTCAAAATTATTGCGCAAGTCATAGTTGCACAAAAATGTAGCAACTTATGGGATTTTTTTTTACACTAGTCTTGCAGCTTTGTGTTCGTGCAACTCTTGCCTTGGGAACGAGATACACATGTCCTACCTAACACTGTACAGCCATGGCCATCGTATTCCATAATGACAGTGGCCTCTATCAGCAGGATAATACGCCCTTTTATCTTGTAAGATTGCTCAGGAAAGGTTTGAGGAAAGGGCTCAGTGATGGCGCTCCGATATCAATCCAATAGATCATCTGTAAGATGTGCTTGGAGAAAAAGTCTGCTCCACAGAGGTCGCACCAAGCAACTTACAAAACTATCTGCTACTGATATCCTGGTGCCAGATCCCACAGGACAACGTCAGACGTCTTGTGGGGTCCATGCCCTGATGTAAAGGTTCAGAGCCATTTTAGTCCTATTAGAGGGCCATCACTATATACGGTAAGTGAGGTGGTTTTAAGGTTGTGACTGATTGGTCTATGTATCTGGTGTTTTACGATTACTTTATATGCCTCCATATTTAGTTAGCCAAAAAAATCAGAAATTGATCAAATTCAGGGAGCCTGGGTCTTTGGCCCCCCTATAAATTGAAGCGTCACGTTTGATATATTTTAACATTACTTGACACATTTATTCATTTTTTTTCTAGTAAATTGTCTTCAGTGACTTTATATTAGGAAAGTTTTTTTCTTTCTGTATAAAGAATGCAAACAACGTAACAGTCCGGTGGACATGAGAGTTGCCGCAGAGCAAAACCCTACCTGCCAATTACCGAAACAGACGGCTCTTCTCCTCTCCAAGGTCGTGCAGGAAAAGCCGTGTAGGTTGGGATTGTTGACTCGGCAAGATTTTATGCTGTTCTCTAGGATGGGGTTGGTGTGTAAT
The DNA here is from genome assembly GCA_009801035.1 of Oophaga pumilio. Lineage (NCBI taxonomy): Eukaryota > Metazoa > Chordata > Amphibia > Anura > Dendrobatidae > Oophaga > Oophaga pumilio. The sequence goes on along the minus strand of VIAB01017311.1, from coordinate 3,109 downwards.
TGTGAAGTAAAATATATAATTTTACAAAAGCTTTATTTCTGTATCACAGCGGGGGGAGGATCGATCATGACTGCAGCATTTTCCGTGAAGGACTCGGACACAGGTTTTTCCATTTTGATTGTCAGGTTCTTGCTTCATTTTGCTTTAAAATTACCTTGATTTTCCAGTTGCCTTTGTTTTACAGATATAGTTGAAACCAGAAGTTTACATACACTATATAAAAAGACACATGTGCATGTTTTTCTCAATATCTGACATGAAATTAGAACAAACCTTTCCTGTTTTAGGTCAATTAGGCTTTCTATAATTATTATTTGCCAGAATAATGAGAGAGAGAACGTTTTAAGGCATTTATATTAATTACTGCAAAGTCAAAAGTTTACATACATTTAATTAGTTTTTGGTACAATTGCACTTAAACTGAATGACTTGGGTCAAACGTTTGGGATCTCCTTCCCCAAGCTTCTCACAATAGTTGGTCAGAATTTGGGCCCATTCCTCCTGGTGTAACTGATCCAGGTTTGTAGGTCGCCTTGCTCGCACCGGCTTTTTCAGCTTTTCCCATAAATTTTCAATAAGATTGAGATCAGGGCTTTATGATGGCCGCTCCAAAACATTGACTTTGTAATCCTGAAGCCACTTTGTTACCATTTTGGCAGTATGCTTCCAGTCAATTTCCATTTGGAAGACCCATTTCCGCCCAAGCTTTAACTTCCTGGCTGATGTCGTGAGATGTTGCTTCGGTATTGCCACATAATCTTCTTTTCTCATGATGCCATCTATTTCGTGAAGTTCATCAGTCCCTCTTGCAGCAATACAACCCCACAACATGATGCTCTCACCACCGTGTTTCACAGTTGGGATGGTGTTCTTAGGTTTCCAAGCTTCTCTCTTTTTCTTCCAAATGTAACTATGGTCATTATGCCAACAAAGTTCAATATTAGTTTCATAAGACCACAGGACATGTCTCCAAAAATTAAGGTTTTTGTTCCTGTGTGCATTTGCAAACATTAATCTGGCTTTTTTATGTTTCTTTTGGAGTAATGGCTTCTTCCTGGCAGAGTGGCCTTTCAGCCCATGTTGATACAGTACTCGTTTCACTGTTGATATTGACACAATCTTACCAGCTTCCGCCATCATCTTCACAAGGACTTATGCTTTTGTCCTTGGGTCGATAGTCACATGTCGGACCAATGCACGTTCATTTCTGGGACACAGAACCCGTCTCCTTCCTGAGCGGTATGATGGCTGGACATTCCCATCTTGTTCATACTTGCGTATAATTGTTTGTACAGATGAAGGAGGCACCTTCAGATATCTTGAAATTGTACCCAAGGATGAGCCAGACGTGTGCAAGTCCACAATTCTTATCCTGGTATCTTGGCTGTTTTTTTGAGATGTTCCCATGATGCTACACAAAGAAGCAGTGTGTTTCAGGTGTGCATTAACATACATCCACAGGTGTGTGTCTAATTAACTCTGATGTTGCAAAAAAAAACTAAAAAAAAACTCAGAAGCTTCCAAACACACGTTAACATCATATGGGCAGTCCAGAATTGTTTAAAGGCATAGTAATCGTAGTGAATGTAAACTTTTGACTCTGCAGTAATAAAAATGTCATAGAACATTCTCTCATTATTCTAGCATTTGGCAAATAATAATAATTATGGTAATCCAATTTGATCTAAAACGGGAAAGGTTTATTATTAATTTGTCAGATATTGAGAAGAATATGCTGATGTGTCTTTTTATATAGTTAGTGTCTGTAAACTTCTGATTTCAACTGTATCTGTAAAACAAGGGCAACTGGAAAAAGGAAGGTCATTTTAAAGCAAAATGCAGCAAGAACCTGACAATCAAAATGGAAAAACCTGTGTCCTTCACGGAAAATACTGCAGTCATGATCGATCCTCAATAGGTGGTTGACATTAGTACATGGTCACTTTGTGATGGCACATTGGCAACACCACTGTCCCAAATGAATATACCCCAAGAGTTGACTTTTTAGGACATCCGGTACCTCCAGATGATGCTGTTATTGTTACAGGAAAGATGTATATCTTAGTACCGTGTTAGCCAGTAGATAGACTAAATATTTTGCTGTTATTGTTAGTCATGGAACAGTCTTTATTTTCTTTGTGGTGTCTCCATTACGTGTTATGATGTATGATTGTGTTTTTGTTTTACACATCATATGTTGCCTTCTATAGTTCTTTATGAATTACTGATGTGTAGACTATGTGCGCTGCATATTTTGCTGATACAGGATAATAAAAGAACAAGATACTGTACTATTAAGATGCGATAGAAAATAATGTTGTTTTTTAGTTTTTTTTTTGTCTTCCAAATTGATAAGACACTGAAAATTCCTAGCAATTAAAGGGGCTTTCTCAAGGTGTATTATGAGTAGAGGGGACTGTGCAGTCCTGAAGATTGACTGTTTGTTCCAGCGGCCCTGTCTTGCTGCTCTCTCCCGGTCTGCAAGTAGAGGAAACTTTGCTTCTACAGCATAGCAAAAAACGCAAAGTTACTGAGGTTGGCCTAAAGCTAGAGATCGAGTCAATTCCAGAGCAGCACGAGAGACCTATATAGCATAGAGCCATGTGCTCCTGGCCTAGGTAACTGGCCCCTTTGAGACTGCAGCAAACTGCACTATAAGACTAATAATCCCTCTGTTCTTGAGAGTAAGGCATAGATTGCAAAATTTCTTGTTTTTATAGGCATTTTGCAATTTTTTTCCCATTTATGACCTTGAGACAAACCCCTTTAAGGAGTGAAATGATTAAGGGTCTGTATGTCCTCATTATTATGGCAGCTGTATGTCAGTGCTGCTTTTTCTCAGGCGGCCCAGGCACTGCTCCAGCAAACTGTCTTCCAAATTTGGCTGTGAATTCATCACTAATGGCCGGAAATCAGAAGAACGGCACTTCTCGTCCTAACCGTAAAAATATAAGGTCGTATCGCTCGCTGTAATGTTTCCAGAAAGATCGTCTCCAGCAGACAGATGCTAAAGGGAGCAATGAGGCATTCTTTATCCTACCGGACTTTAAGAGCCAATATAATGATACAGACCAAAAGTTTGGACACACCTTTTCATTCCAAGATTTTT
>VIAB01017308.1:13602-28083 GCA_009801035.1 Oophaga pumilio | reverse complement strand
CCTGATAGCGGGGAACATTACCTGGAGGATTACTACCTGACAGCAAAGGCTCATTACCTGGAGGATTACTACCTGATAGCGAGGGCTTATTACCTGTAGGATTACTACCTGATAGTGGAGGACCTTACCTGGAGGATTACTACCTGATAGCGAGGGCTCATTACCTGGATTACTATATGATAGCGAGGGCTCATTACCTGGAGGACTACTACCTGATAGCGGGGAACATTACCTGGAGGACTACTACCTGATAGCAGGAGAAATTACCTGGTGATACTCCACTCCGGCTCGATCTTCTGCACAGTAGGGTCCTCGGTGTAGTTGTACTTGACCGTCGGGTTGTGCAGCACCGCTCGGTTAATGTGAATCTCGATCTCTGCGCTCGTCGGGTTCTGCCCCTGAGGTGTTTTGCATCGGATTTCCTTGGCTGTTCTCCTAGAGATGGAAGGAGGAGACATTCAGCCGCCATACACTCCATATGTGTTCACAAGGAAATGACAGCTTTGTCACTGATAAACAGTTCTTGATAAGAGGGGGTAATGGTAATACATGTGACTTTAGGAAGGAAACCTCTAGCCAGTGCCAAAACGCAACCCCCAACACGCGCACCACTGCTCTCTTACTAAATTTATCCCCTCCAGAGATTTTAGGGCAGCACTTGGGAGCAGGAATGAGGGCAGCGCAGCCTTTGCCACCCCTGTGGGCAGCAGCAGCGGCGACAGATGACTCCTTTTTCCTCGGCAGCAGATGTGTAATGTAGCAGCCAGAATATAAAAAGCTTTTGCTGCACTAGAACTCGCCGTCACCCTGCAAACAGCAGCTATTAGCGCTGATAACCAGCAATTACCACAGGAAAATATTTAAAGACCCGCTCTATTATCATTCGTAATCTAGAAATTATGCACTTCCTATGGCAGAGAGGCGCGGGCAGAGGGAGCGGCGGCGCGGGAGAGGAGCAGCCTGGGGCACACACTTAAAGCCACGTCTTCCAGTCACAACGGTCTCTTGATGATTGTCAATGACTTTATACAGCTCGGTGCATCCGCCGGTGAATACGTGTCACTCTACGGCTCACTGTGCTCACCGCTGATACACAAGGCGTAGAATACGACACGGCTGAAAGCTGCTGGGATCGAGGAGACACGGATTAAAGGCAGGAGGCGACTCTCAGTGGAGAACATCAGAGGCAGCACAAATCTCCCTGGTCCTGATACATTTTACATATATTGATACAAATGTATCAACCATAGAGGAACATGGAGAATGGATACACTGGAGCAAACACTCAGCTGGGAGGACAAAATGGAGTGGTAAATGCTGTCACCCTCATCCATGGTTGGCGTTGCGTCTATTCTCATATTTCCACACGTACCAGGAAAAGGCGCAGGGTCGTCCTCCGATGTCCACAGACACATTACTGCCAGCGTTCAGGTTACTTCCCTCGATGGTTATCCACGTGCCACCGGACAATGGGCCACGGGCTGGGGACACTCGGTAAAAATGTGGACTCTAAAATCAGATTCATATAGTAAAGCTATTACACATCACGTAATATTCAAAACACTAATACACAGGAAAATCTGAGACCACCAGCAGAATAGTGAGTGCAGCTCTGGAGGATAATGCAGGTTGTAATTCAGGATCAGTAATGTAATGTATGTACACAGTGACTGCACCAGCAGAAAAGTGAGTGCAGCTCTGGAGGATAATGCAGGATGTAACTCAGGATCAGTAATGTATGTACACAGTGACTGCACAAGCAGAATAGTGAGTGCAGCTCTGGAGTATAATACAGGATGTAACTCAGGATCAGTACAGGATCAGTAATGTAATTTATGTATGCAGGGATGTAACTTAAATAGGTTAATTCTTTTGGTGAAATGTTGTTTACTGGTACAACAACATTAAATTATTGGATGGCACTCAGCATTCAGGGGTCTGGGTGCAGGTGGGAACTTACCACAAATGTGAAGGATCGAGGTGCAGTGGTCATGTACTCCTTAGAGCAGTCTCTTATGCAGACCTCAACAGTGACATCGCGAGGCGGCATTATTTTGGCTTCTCCAATCTCACAAACAATCCTATAAGTAGAAGACATAATAGCAGGTGTCAATGCAATCTATTGTTCTCTGTTATCAGTTTGTTAAGTCTATGGTGCTAATAACAGAGCCTCATATAAGGTGGAAATGTCGACACTACATACAGAGGTCAGGTATACGGTCATATCGATTCAGGCAAAAACGTAAACTTTTGGGTGACCGTAAGAGGACTTACTGCTCAGCGCTGATGTATTCGCTTTCTAAGGGGACACACATTACTTGTCCGACCCGAACACCAAAGCGGATGTCCTCGAATCTGAGGCCCAGGTTCTCTCCGGTGATTGTCAGCCGCGTACCCCCTTGTCTTGGTCCAGTCTCCGGAGACAGCTGGAAAATCAGATACTTAATATGATACCAGTAGGAGGCCTACAATGTAACTCAAATATTAGATTTCACAATGAAAATGTGTCGGATTATAAGAATTTCTGGATTATTGGATGAAGTGAATTTCAGTTTTTGATACTTTTGATGATATTAATAGGTTTTGACCTTTATCTTTTCATATTCAGACAATTTTAAGGCAGAACCACTACCACCAACATTTCCAGGGTACTGTTGGATGGCAAAACCCACTGGCAGCAGTCACGATACCTGCCCCTACCATGGCGTTAATTAAGATAAGTGATTTCCCCAGGTGCCGTTGATAAGTTTTCTATTCTGAACCCGAGATGGGCAGTGACAGAGCGTCCGGATTATTGTGCTTACGAGCGAGCGGCCTTTGTTACTGCCGCAGAGGCGGCTATGAAGTAGTCATGGTCCCGCTGTGCGGCCCTTTCTTACCGCGAGCTTCTGTGTTTGGTACGTTAATGTACGCAGGCGGGGGGGGCTCTTTGTAAAACTACACACATCCCTGTTGAGTTTGAACAGCAAAGCGAAATGGAGTCGTTAAGCCCGAGAACCAGGGAAACACTGAGACCGAGAGATACTAACCCAAGCAGGTTCATGAATATTTCATCAATAGCAAAATATCCCGACCACCAGAACAGGAGAGGGGGGATAGACAGGCTGATTGATACAAAAAACAAAAATGACCAACATTTCCTAACAGAATCAAACTGCAACTTGTAGGCTTTTGGCCCATAGAGGTAAGTATGAAGGTCAGGGTCTCATCAAAATAACGTTGTCCTTGTCATGGCTGGTGGGCCCACACAAATCTTCTATATGGCAGTAGTAAGGCATTATCTTCACTGTGTGCCGTATTCTCTGAGCCGCTGACCTTTTGGTAGATAGATATTCCCTTTCCATCGATTTCTCATATACGGGCCACATAATCGTGGCACAGTACAAGGACACAATGTCATCACTTCTATCATCGATAACACGGCAGCATATGGTGACTTAAAGGGTCATTAACATGTTACAGACCTAGAGAACGGCACCCAGAGAGAGCGCGAGCCCACCATCTGAACAGTAAAAATCCTGCTGCGAAAATGGGCCCAGGAGTGGCTCCGACCTCAGCGTCCTGTACACAGTGATCAATGCTGCTTTACAGTAGAATGTGCTCTATTGTTCCCGGTTTTCATCTATGGAAGCTGTGACATACATACAGCAGACCCTCGTCCTCTGCGAGTGTCTCGTTGTCGGGGGATCTTCGGCGGTCTGATGAGACACATTTAGAACGATTATTTCCAATAAGGCGGACAGGTGCGGTGTGACAAAGGCAGCATTATGACTGATGAGCGGAGGGGAGGTGGCCCGGCAACACCAATAACAAGCTAATTACGGGCAATTTCACACCAGATTTTGCCTGCCTCCAGAGCGGCCCATCACTCGTCACACACCTGCGGGCACTAAATGGAATTAATGTCTCCCTGCGCCGGCTGCACAATCTCATTCTGTGGAATTATGGCTCTCGTTACCGATTTGCCGTTGGGAGCGGGAAGGAGGACGGGGCGATTTATGAGCGGCCATCTTTAATTACGTTCACTTTAGCCTTTATTTTTAAACTTTTTGCAGAGTCCATTGTCCGTAGGTGGAAAACCATCCCAGAGCGTTCATTACAGGGAGAAGCCGTGCTGCTGCCATATATATGGCCGTTGGTGGACATTGGGGCGGTTACTAAAAATCTGACAAATAAGGGAGTCAAACGATAGAAAAAGAGAAATCGGGAAGGTTACTGAAGACCACCTACCTCCTATAGCCACAACAGAGCTGCCAGAGGAACAGCAGCTCTGGAGCACTGAAAATTCCCTTCTTCAGCATCAAAAAATCCAGGAAATTAAATTTGTTTTTCAAAATAATAATAATAATAATAAAAAAAATATAGAAATCTCAGGGAAGAGCAGACTTCCATCAGCAAATTCAGAATATCAGCATTATTTTGTCTATATATTGCATCTGGGCAAAGACATAAAAAAAAAACCTTCAGAATGACAGCGATGTAAATTATTGAGTCACATCATTTTAATACACAGTTGTCAACTCTCTGGGGATTTCACAAAACTCTGGTGCAAAAATAGGGTGGAGTTTAGGTAATATCTGTCGAAAAGTGGGCGTTCTGGGGTGCGTCAGTGGCATTCCCGGGAGGACGGGACTTAAATTTCCTGATAAATGTTGACAACTATGGTAAAAGGGATCCTCCATCCAACATGACTGATAGGAGTGACTTCCGCCAAGCAACTTTTCCCTCTCTCCCATCGACATGAGACTGATCCGGCTTCCATACCTGCAGGCAGTGCACTCCGTTCATGCGCACAAGAAAGGAAACAGCACAGAAAACAGAGTCAAATCTGACAACGTTCTGTGTTCAATGCACAAGGTTCCAGAAAAAAAGTAAAAAATTGGTCCGGAAGGTTATGATGGGTCGTGTTTTTCTCCAGCACATGCGCTACGTTTTTACTAGAGGGGTTTCAGCGGCTGGGAAGGGCTGTGTGATTTCTCGTGGATCCGAGTCATTCTGCCTGGCTCATCTGACCATTTTACAGCACAAATCAGCAAGTTTAAGCAGCACGTAACTGAATCTAGATGATTTTGATTACCTGCTGTGGGCAAAAATCTGTACAGGTTCTTTTCCCAAGCAAGTGAACGGGGTTAGAAAAGCAAGTTATATACACAATGCATCCTCCGGTCAGACGTGTCTGATTTCAGGAATAAATGCTGCCATTTGTATGACTCCGCAGTGCATCGTACCGTGCATCCACAGCAGACAGCTATAGTCTTATTAATCTTTGTTCCGGCCCTTTAAGAAGTGACACTGCTTGTACAGAAGAGAATCTCGCTCAGTAAAAAGCTCCTGCAGTAAGTGGACACCGGATTATCATACTCTGTGGTCCCAGTTGCAGATACAAGCTGCTTGGCCCCATTCTTCTGAAGTGAACATACGTTGAGGCCTGGCTCCGCCGCACCTGCCACCTGTATTGCAGCCCTGTTCTCGTGCAGAGCATCGCGCCACCCCTCTCACCCTCCTCCCCGCTTCTCCCTTAATTGGTTTCACAGGGGAACTTTTAAAAAAAACAACAAACATCTCATCTGAAAAAAAAAAAAACACCACATCTTCAGCGTCAGATATGCAGAAGCACGAGGTGAAGGCAGAGGATCACAGGAAGGAGGCAGCCATTGATCTAAGCCGTGTTAGGCAAAACTAGAGATCTTTGCTCGGAGTCTCGTCTTATTCCCGTCCGATTAATCTCTTAGAAATATTACAGAAGGGCCAAGGCTGCCGGGGTCAGCGATTCCCACATGTGCCCATTATAGGGACCGGATTAGAATAAATTCAATTTATCAGCTCTGACAACCCACACACAAAGGAGAGGAGCTGAAAGCGAATCAGAGAAAAGCCGCCAAGCAAACATGGAGGACAGGGCGAGAAATCATCATTAACCTCTTTGTACAACCCCAACATCCCTACTATACATATACTATACATACTCCATATACACACACATTAGTGCAGACATCCATACAGAATAGGCAGCAGTATTATAGTAGTTATATTCTTATACATAGGGTTAGAATTATAGTAGTTATATTCTTGTACATAGGGGCAGTATTATAGTAGTTATATTCTTGTACATAGGGGCAGTATTATACTAGTTATATTCTTGTACATAGGGGTAGTATTATAGTAATTATATTCTTGTACATAGGGGCAGTATTATAGTAGATATATTCTTGCACACAGGGAGCAGTACTACAGTAGACTAGAATGGCTGCATACCTTGGTGATTTTGGGGTCGGTGCAGCGGCTCTGAGGGGTGCTCACGTGCATCCATGGGCTTTCGTACATTAGACAGTTCTGGCGCAGGGTGCATTTTTTTTCGGTCACGCACCAACCACATTCAAAGCGGGGATCGGATTTCAAACAGAGTCCACAACTCTCCCGCAGGGCTGAACACTTGTAGAGGTGGGCTGCGGAACAAACCGGAGAGTCAATATCTCCACACGCTGTTCTCATTAATGAATTAATGACATGGCCTTACTAATTAGCGATGTATTACAACTCCAGGCCTTAGCTGAGCATGTCAGACAAAATCAAATAACCTGTATGAAAAGCTCAGAGCAAGAAAAGAAAAAATTACCGGAGAATAGTTGGGTGACGTGGACAACAGACAACAACCGTCCTCACCTTGTATGTTTTGTGGGTTGTCGATGACAAAATTTCCATTCCAAACGACGGAAAGGTTCACGGGCAGATCGCTGATGTCGTTCCCCTCATAGTTGTACTAGAAGACAAAAACAGTAAAACAACCTGAGCAATCACCAAAAATGCCAGAATAGAGAAAAAAAGATGAAAAAAATAACTCCGTAAAATCCCGAGGACCATAAAGGGGAAGGAAAAGTGGAAGCTCCCCATCCCCTGGAAACACGCACCTTATGCATATTAATATACATGTGCACGCTGATCAGGTTCTATGAAAAGATGGGTGACCATCACTGTTACTGACGTGGTGTAACTTAAGGATGAAAGAGGTGAAGCATAAAGGATGAGGAAGAGGTGGAGCAAGAAGGAGAAAATGGCTCCATCTACTCTGCCCGCACGGTGCAGAACAGTGTATACATTTTCTATACAATGTCCCTTTAAAATGAAATTAGATAGGACAAGACAAGGAGAGAAGTTTCCCAAAAAGAAATAAATGACTTCAGGGTGACATCACTTGACAGGATGACATCACGCTCCTGGCAGCAAGACACTGATCACCTCTGATCTTGCGCTCGTCATACTCTCCACATCTCCAGAAATTAATGGAGACTAATTTATTTGATGGCGGATGAGTCAGATCTTCACGTTGGGCACCGTAGACCCCTCTGACAATCAAGCCTTCACTGCCAGAGAATTAAGATAAATGTCCTGCTTTCTTTACAGCACAGGAATGGGTTTACACGGAGCCCGACAGCTAGAAATTACAATTAAACATACAGAAGATGAAGCACTGGACTGTCTGTCGTGATTCAGTCCATGTGGAGGGTGAGGGGGTATTACGTACATACGTAGGCAGCCATCATTTTCTCCTTTTTGTGTTTCTGTACACAATCGGAGGCCACAAGGCCATTTGTAAGCGGAGCTTAGGGGGTTGGCAATGGGATTTAGCTGTGAAACGCACGGCACCTTTGTAAGTGAAATTGGCATTTTCAATTTGTACTCTGACATGTCTCATTTGGGGCCCTGGGATCTTCAGAAGGCACCTAAGCCTACGGCTGTCCGGCTACTTAATAGTAATTTCTGCAGAAACCGCCGCAAAGAATAAAAAGACAGGTCACTTCTGGGAACCTAAAGAGCATTTCCCCTCAATGTTTGTAATGAGTTCATGCATCGTCCTTAACAATTCAGCTGTTTTATCTGGTTAAGGTAATGCAGAGTGGCCCCGAATATGATAATTCTGCCCCCAGAAGCCCACCCAGGATCCAGCTACGCAGATCTGCCATTTAGGATACAAAAAAGTTGGATGGCAATATTGGTTTTGCAACCAGCTATCCAAAAACCAAATATGGTCCAGAACAGCCGAGCAAGGCTTTGTGCACATGGCGACTTTCTTATGGGTTTTTGGAGCAGAAACTCAATGTTTTCATGAAGTTTTTTTTATGAGGATTTGGAGTTTCCCCTTGATTTATGCTCCAAAAACACCTAAAAAGAAACTCACCTGCAAACAGCCCCAAGGAAGATCACTCGCCCCAGCGAAGCGCTCCTCCTCCTTTCCAAACCTTTCTTGTGTTATTACATTGCACTAAAGCTGGGTAATTGTACAGGGCAGCATCATGTGTGGGGAGGAATATAAAAAGTGAACTGATCAAAACAGTACATTTTGCAGCAAAAACACCATATTAAACCTAAAGATTAAGACCCCTTGCTTGTTCAGTGTCTGCACAGAAGTCAGAAATCTGGTCATCAAACTTCTGCATGGGAACAGAGAACACGACCAGCAGGGAGCAGCAGTGATGTGCGACTGACCAAGCAGCAAACCCTCAAAATCCTGACCGCAGCTCTGGATGTGACCCGAGCATGACAGAATCAGTAATGATAAATTATGTGTAGGGGTGATGATATTAAATGGAACCAATCTTCATGATAAGTCCATGCAGGTCAGAAAGGCTGAGGTGACAAATCTCATCCTCATTCTGCATCTCAATTCTGCGTCACACTGAGCACGGATAAGTTGCAGATTTTCTCCACTGTAAATATAAAATAATTATAATGAAATCTGCAAGAAATGTAGTGTTGCAGACTTTCTTATTTGTGCATTTCTTATTTATGCAGAGGAAAATCTGCACAAAACGGAGTTGTAGATTTGTGGATGAAATGCTACATTTCATGTGAGTTTACCCTTTATTCTGAGGAAGGACTCATTGGACTAAGCCTCAGACGTCCGCTATCCGCGTATAAGTTCTGTGATATACAGAGCGCACTCATACTTATTAGAGTCTATAGAGCTGTACCATGTACTTTATTTTTTTGCAAAATCATGAAGGCATGTCCGATATTGATCCAAGTGTTGGATCAAAATTGTCAATGCAAGTCTATGGGTCAGTGAAAAAAATCAGCACTCGGATGCCATCTATTTTTTTTACAGACTCTTAGAAAGGAGAAGGTACGGAAACTTTTTCTCTTATCCAAGAAAAATGATGAAACTGCACGACATTCGAATGAAACTAGAACATGGATAAAAAAAGGACGTCTAAATCAGCCTTAATTTGGATACAAGGTAAAAAGAGTAAAACAAAAAGAAAATCTTATTTCAAAGCGAGCGAGAAGATACAAAGGAAGCTGCCATAGGAGACAATGTCCTTAATATGCACCAAGTCACTTTCTCCATCAGATTCTCCCATTTAGTATTTCAGTTCTGTCTGAAGTCGCCATCACCCCCCCACCCCACTCCTCGGCCATTTAACTTGTTGATTGCCAAGCTGTCAATATCATTTTACAAGGCATGATACTCTTTGCATTCCGTCATTTTACAAAGTGACATGCCGTAATTCTGAGATAATGATGCCGTGAATTACTTACAGAGAGATCGAGCAGGCCAGGAGGTCAAAATGAATCCTGAAGCGGTGGCTTCCCGCTGCATTGGCGGTGGCAGCAAATGAGATTACATTCCCTCCCAACAAGAACCCAGGGATTGCCCTGCCTGACACATTAACGCAGGCGGATTAACACAGGAACGAGACCGGTTTGCAGAACATCTCGGACTCGTGAGCAGACTGGAAATAAGCACGGGCGGGAACAGGAGCCAAACTCTGCAGCCCATAGAAGCTGATGAAGAAAAATCAGCAGCTGCCTTATTACCACGCAAATTACTTCGTTTTCTTACCACTGAAGACGATATAATAAACACAATCTTGCGGGTATGGGAACTATTTTTCTTTGGAAATTTTCTTTATTTTATCATTTGTATTACTATAAAAATGTAATTACTTAAAAAGTTAGCAAAACATCCGAGATATTAAAATAAAAAAATGTAAAAAAGTTTTATAACCTACGCAATTTATTTCCCTTAATTTTTTGCATTAGAATTTTTTTTAAGTGTACCATAGTCTTGGGGTAATACGCTAAAGGGGGTTTCTGATGAACTGCATATATCACATAAGGACGGAGGAGGAGTTCTAAAACTTACACATAAGTATTTCATTCTTTTTTTTTTTAATTATTATTATTTTTTTTTCAACAGAGTCCCATAAAGCAAACAGATCACCTATCCACAGGATAAGTAATAAAAGTATGAACGCCGAGGGGTCCGGCAGCCGAGATCTCCACTGATCCAAAAAATAAGGGGGTACTGAGGCAAGAATGGAGCAGTACTGAGCACGTGCGACCTCCACTCCTGTAGACTTTGCGCAGAGCAGTGGTCGCACATGCGCACTTCTGCTCCATACACAAAGTGAACCTTTAAAACCCCCAATCTCTGGTTCCATGATGGCAGTCTCACCAGCCAGACCCCCATCTATAATAACATTTTCACGTAACTAGTGGATATATTATTGTGGTTTAATGGAGAATCCCTTAAAATAAGCCAAGTGCTTTAAATATAAGTTTTATAACTTACATTTTTGTAAACCCAGTGCAGTCGTACACTTATCTCCTCCTCCGTCCATAGGCGGCATATATAGTTCATGAGGCACCCCCTGTAATATTTTTTGGGGGGTGGGGGTCAGAATCACAATTGATCTACACTTAAACAGATTATCTAGATATTAAATTAATAGCTAGTTGTTCACATCCTGTGATTTATCACCCACGTAGGATACTTTGACCTCTATTTAGACTGTTCTGTGGTTTATTTGGGTCCCCTCACGCCGCCATGAAGCAATTCTCATACTAAAAGTATATTATAGCTTTTACACTCTTGCAAAAAAATTACAAATTATCTAAATTATAAATATATATATTTTTTAATGTAAGCTTTGTGAAAGGCCTTCACTTCACGCTCAACCTCTAATGTCAGCGCGAGACACACCCTGACGAGAGCGTCGCACATCTGCTCTGCAAACAGAGATGACTTCATGTTTCGGTGCGGGCCAGGAGAGCCGAGCACGCTTCAGTCAGCAGGTTAACCGCCTCGGCTTTTCCATGAGATTACTCACTGAAATGCTCCTCGACTCAATCACAAGAAACACATCACTCTCCTGCCCCGCGGCTTATCCTGCAGATGGCTGTCATTAGCAAATTTCACTTTCAAAGTTGAGTAAATAGAAGTCTATTCAAAGTCGGCCGCCATCACCCTTGAAATGGGCAATTAAAGTCACGAGAAAACCATCAAAAAATGAATTCCAGATTCTTTTTCGAGGAACAGATTGCATCCGGAGTCTTCTCAACGGCGTCTGGGAATATTTTTTTTTATTTTTGATGGTTGGTTAAAGGTTTATGGAGAAGATGTGCGCCCATATGTATAACATTAGAGAAATTATTCCTAATTCGAAACAGCCCAAAACTGGAAGGATTGTCCTAGAGAAGACCAGATATATCCTGGTCTCTGATGGAGGTGTAGGGTCACTAGAGGTTACATGACCTCATTGAAATTTAAGAGGCGCACTGCTCGTGTCCCAACACTTCAGAGCCTGTGGTCACGTTCTAAACTCTTGTAGGTTTCCCTGGAAAGGAACCAAAGCTTAAAGGAGCATTCCATATCTCCAAGATCCTTTCCCAATATGTAGTAGGTATATCAATAATATTAGCAAATACCTTTAAATGTAGTATAGTTCACCTGATAAGCTACATCACTTAACCCATGTGCAGGGTACAGTAGTAGCTAACAACTGTCATCATATGAGTGGACGTCACCATTCATACTTAAGCTACTGCAATGTTCTGCACATGGGGAAATCAGAAGAACTATACTACATTGCTAATTGGAGGCATTTGTTAAAGGACAGGTTTTTTTTTTTCATGTCTGAACTAAGACTGGCACCTTAATCAGCGCCTGTGCTGCATTCCATAAAGGAGTATATAACCCCCTGACTTCCCCTGTATATCTCGAAAAAACCTTTTGAAATTCTCCCGCGCTCTATGTACATACTGCTGGTCTGGTGAAATAGGCGTCCTTACTGAGGAGTCCATCTCTCCTCCAGACTTCTCATCGTCATCCTCATGCTCTGATTGACATAGATGACACCTGCTGCGTCATCCACATAGCTGGCCGAAATCTCAAACCGGCGCATATACATCGGGAGGCAGAGCCTAAAACATAAGGACGCATGAGCACTTACATTTTAGGCTCTGCCCACAGAAGGGCAGAGCAAAGTGCGCAGGCGCGAGCAAGCAATCAATGTTTCTGCGCAGGCGCAAGCTTTTGCCTGGATATATTGATGACCCAGGAGGCACCAATCAGACCAGGAGGATGGTGATCAGAAACCGGGAGGAGGAGTAGACGCCTTTGCTAGGACACCTATCGGACCGGACTGATTTACATAGAGTGCAGGAGAGATTCAAAATGTTTTTGGGGGGTATACAGGGGGTTATATGCCCCTTTATGGAATGCAGCACAGGTATGATTAAGATGCCAGTCTTAGTTCAGACATTATTATTGCACCTACTACATACTGGGATAGGATCTTGGAGATGGAAATACCCCTTTAAAAGCTTTCATCTGGGGTAACGGTTCAGTGTGCTGCCCTAATTATATCACCTAGGTATCCTATCCAACGTCTAAATTCTAGGCACACATACATGGTTAGACATTCCCAGAGACACTTTTGGCCCTTATCACAGCAGTAAAATGCCGTGGTCCAGTTGAGTCACTACATACCACAGACATGATAATAAGACGAGGCCGCACACCAACAAAGCCATCATGCCGGCTACAGACATGTTTTTTTCCCAAATTCGATCCTGGTGGCATCTACAAATTGTAGAAATGAAGGGGGGGTGTAAACATCTATTGTATCATGGCCAAACGGCAGAGGAGAATTTTCCAGCTCAAAAACCACCAACATGTAGACGATCTTGTCAAGAATTAATCAGAATTGGGTTAGGGCACAGAACAAAAAGTGTTCGTGATCACTGATCTTACTAACCGGGCTTAAACTTTCTGAATCATCTAGAACAGGGGAAAAAAAAAGTCTATGAACTGTTTAATGGTGTCTATAGAATATTTGGCAATTTTGTAGACACCGGTTGGCCATGTAATATCGGTTAGGGTTGTCCTAATTCAGGGGAAAGAAGGAGCGAGCTTGGTGCACACTCCACGGAGGCGTGCCTGTGGTAAGAAATGTCTGGCTGCAGCTTATTCCCATTTCCCTAGAGAGAACAGATGCATGCTCAATGTAGCTGAGTGTGCATGTATATGGGAGGGGTCAGAAGGAAGCAAATGGCTAGAAGAGCGTTTGACTAAAAGCGAAGGCAGAACACTTTACACGGTGAATCCATTGAATCCTCTCCATGACTGCTTTCCCAATGAATAAATAATTTGCAGAAAAGACCAGAGGTTATCAGTTTCAAGTAAATGAATTCTACAGACGGTCCCCTTGTCAGTGGGGGATTGGGCATTTTTACCCTCCGCTCCCTTTAGATAAACACATCATTAAATATTTTACGGAGCTCATGCTTAATAACAAAGTCTCGGGAGGATTGCGGCCCGGCCGACGTCTCCATACAGGAAATCCTTACATGACCACGACTACTTCGCTCGCATGATGGCTTTAATGTGCCAGACTCGGTACTCAATGTAAAAATCACTCAGAGGCATCCATTACCTGGATACACAATTCATCACCCGAACATCGGCATTAAGCAAAAGCGCAGTGCACTATCTCAGAATAAAGCACTTAACCAGCGCGACACAATGTTACCGAGGAAATTGGGAAATATATTGATGGAAACACATTAAATGCATTGAAAGCATTTGGGGAGAAGAGGGGGAAGAATTCATTAAAACCACAAAGTCAACATTTTAATCATTGATTTATATTGTGGATCCGGTGAAGTGTTTTGTCATCTGTAGATTTGCGTTTTATGTGAACTCCGAGGACTCGATGGAGGGAGTGAGGGGGAACAACAACTCCACACATTTCCTAAATGGAGATTAGGAGCTTTTGCAATTACTCCAAGGTGAATTTATAACGGTTCGATCGAAAACTCCAACCCAAAATGCTATTTAGAAAAGCCACTTTAGGCCAATGAGAAGCCTAAATGGGCTCAAATCATACCCTCTGCCTTAGTCAATGGTCTTTTTGAAGAAACTCCCTTATAGGTCCTCTTGGCAGTCCGGCCTGGCTATGGGGAGTCCATGAGACGCCAGGACATAGACTGAAATGATAAAATTCTGTCTTCAGCCACCACTAGGGGGAGCCAACAATCTGCCTGTATGGCGTTTCACACGTGTGGACGATATTACACATGAAAGTGAAGGCGGTTTATTTTTTTTCTTTCAGGGGTTGTTTACCCTGGTATTTTCTTAAAATCAACCAGCATGCACTAAATTATAAAATAAAGTCCCCTGGCGCTCTGGCGTTACCA
>VIAB01017307.1:26047-37494 GCA_009801035.1 Oophaga pumilio | reverse complement strand
TGCTAGATTGCATACCGTGTCAACGTGTATGAAGGCAGAACACAAAGGATCGTGGATTCTTAGTCTCTCAATATTGCCTTCATTGGAGGCGATACGGACCCGAGGAGAGATATTGGATTCTGACTCGTTCACTGAAGGCTGATCATCTTTTCAGGGCCTTTTATCGTAGGTTTCCTGAGAAACCTTGGGGTCCAGTGGCTCCCTTTGAAGAAAGGATACTGTAACGACTCCTCCTAACAGCGTGCCTAGATGCAGTGAATATAGACAAAGGAACTGGAAAGACAATATGCGCAATAGGGTTTTATCAGAGAGAAAAGGGAAGACAATGGGCAGGTTTGCTCACCACTGTGGTTATGTAATCACAAGCCTTGTAACAGCTTAGGAAGAGGCTGCTGCATATCTATGCTATGGAGAAACATGTAAAAATTTGAGGAAAGTGGATTCATATCTGCACTGCCAGTGGCCCAATGATGAACAGGACACAAGATCCATAGAAATTTGGTTTATTTGTCAAGGTGTTTCAAAGTGACACACTTCATCAGGACAAATCATTATGATCAGCAAGACCACATCTGCTATGGTAACCCATCAATGCCCTTACATTGCCTTACGGAGGAGCCCCATAGGAAATGGTGTGCACCAGCAACCTCTCCACTTAAACATCACTGTCAGAGATTGACAGTGGCATGTAACTGGTTAACAGCAACGGTTTAGAGTTCAGTTATGTAAGACACACATTCCGACTATGTAACATAGCATATGCTACTTGTAGAGAGAGCTTATCTCATGTGCCCTCTCTACACATGGGCACCCCTACTGTACAATGATGTGTAGTTACCTCATATTGAATCCGGGTGTTAAAAAAGTACTAACATCAAAATTTTTATCTTCTTAATATCATACAATCATCATAGTATATAGCACTGTGTACTTACAGTTGCTCATTTTACCTTTCTACCCACCTAATTCTCTCTTTCATTAAGTCTATGATATCACATGAAAAAAAAACTGTTGAGCTGACTCCTTCTAAGCTCTGTGTAGCAACAGGAAATCAATGTTCCCCTGTATGAGTCAGAAATTGCTGCAAAAGTCCCTGGCAGGGGTTGGGGGAGTAGCTGGATCAGGAGGTGAAGAGGGAAATGATAAAGGCAGGGAAAATACACTTCCTGTTTTTACATATAGCATAGAAAAGAGTAGAATTAGCTTGGCAGGAATTCAAAATATGCAATTGTAAGTATGCAGTGCTATATAATATGCTGACTGCAATGTATTAAAGGGGTCAAAACCAATAAGTTTGCAGTCACTCTGACTGCATACTTATGAATATGAATTTGCACTGTGTGCTGCGGGGATTCACCAGTTTCAGACCGGGTAACGGAGGGTATATATGCATTATACACTTGTATGGAGCAAGGTTGAGCACTCTTCGGTCATGCCTACTGGCCGTCCGTGTCACTGGTCGGAGCGCGGCCTTGGCGCAATACAAGTGTGTAGAGCAAGGACACGCCCCCTGGCTGGGGTATGTATAACGTTTACATACCCTCTGTTCTTCGGTCTGAAACAGAGTGACTGTAAACTTATTGGTGAACAAAGTACAGGTGCCTATTTACAATGATCGTCCAGTCATCTTGAGGGAATGGGGGATAGATAAAGGCTGCACAAGCTAGTCAGCATAAAGTATTTTTAGTGTTGTTTTGGGTGCAATGGAGTTTAATGTAGAGTTATGTTGAGAAATAGTGAATGGGATATATATATGGACTTCATTTAGGGAACGTGATAGGCCGCCTAAACAGATGTGTTTTTAGGGAGAGCCTAAAACTGTATAAGCCATGGTTAGTCCTACTTTATTGTGGTAGAGCATTCCAGAGAAATGGTGCAACTCGAAAGAAGTATTGGAGTCGAGAGTGGGAGGTACCGATTACTGCGGATGTTAGTCACAAGTTGCTTGCGGAGTGTAGAGAACAGGTAGGCCGATAAACAGAAATGAGGGAGGAGATGTAGGGGGGGTGCCATACTGTGGAGAGTTTTCTGGATGAGAACAAGCAATTTAAATTGGACCCTATAATGTATGGGCAGCCAGTGCAATGACTGGCACAGAGCAGAAGAGTCCGAGTAATGAGTAGCCTGATAGATGACCCTGGCTGCTGCATTAAGAATGGACTGGAGAGGGAAAAATCGAGTGAGGCCAATTAGTCAAGGCGTGAGTGGATCAGGGCAACAGTGAGGGTTTTTGTTGTTTACATGATGAGAAAGGGGCGGATTCGAGAGATGTTCTTCAGGTGCAAGCAACAAGAGCAACGGAGAGATTGTATAAAGAGGTGAAGGAAAGATTTCTGTCAAACATAACATCCAGACAGTAAGACTGCTGCCTAGGCCTTATTGTGGTGCCACACACAGAGAGGGAGATGTCAGAATTTGGTAGGTTAGTAGATGGTGGGAGCAGAAGAAGTTCAGTTTTGGAAAGGTTTAGTTTCAAATAGAGAGCGGACATGACATTGCAAACTGTGGATAGACATTCACTGGTTTTCTGTAGAACAGCGGGAGTAAGGTCAGGAGATGAAGTGTATAGTTACGTGTCATCAGCATAAAGATGGTACTGAAAGACAAATTTGCTTATGGTCTGTCCAATTGTGGCCGTGTAAAGAGAGAAGAGGTCCAAGGACTGAGCCCTGAGGGACCCCAATAGAGGAAGGAGAGAAGTGGAGCCAGTGAATGATACACTGAAGGAGCAGTCAGAAAGATAGGAAGATAACCAGGAGAGAGTAGTGTCCTTGATGCCTATTGAGTGGAGCATATAGATTAGGAGATGGTGGTCAACAGTGCCGAAAGCTGCAGAGAGGTCTGGAAGAATGAGCAGAGAGTAGTCACCTTTACATTTTACATGTCAAAAGGTCGTTGGTCACTTTGATGAGTGCAGTTTTTGTAGAATGTAGGGGGCGGAAGCCAGACCGTGATGGATCTAGGAGAGAGTGAGTGAAGAGGTAACGAGTAAGGGGGAGTAGACCAGGTGTTCCAAGAGTTTAGAGATGAAGGGGAGATTGGAGACTGGTTTGTAGTTATTTGTGCCGGATTGGTCGAGAGGGTTTTTTTTTATAATGGCATACAGATAGAGTGTTTGAATGTGGAGGGAAAGATACCCAAAGAGAGGGAGAGATTGAAGATTTTAGTTAGGTGAGTAGTGACGACTGGAGACTGGAGTAGGTGTGAGGGAATGGTGTCAGTATTGTATGTAGTAGGACGAGAAAAAGAGAGGAGCCTGGAAAATTCTTCTTCTGTGACTGGGTCAAAAGTGGAGAGTGAGCCAGAGGAGGTACAGGAAGGGATGGGAGTCATGGTTCTTGGTGGCTGTTTGGAGAGGTAAAGGGCAGAGTTATAGGTTCTCAACATAAATCCTAGTGGCTATAGTTTACTGGTGTGCGAGTTTTCCTCCGTAGGTGTTCGGCACTCCTAGAGCATTGCTGGAGAAATTAAGTTTGCAATGTGAGCTAGGGCTGTTTTACTCTGTGTTTGGAGGTTCTGAGGGTAAGGATGAGGGGCGCTATTTGGTAAACGGTGCTTTTGAGAGTGTCATTGTAGTGATTTACAGCCAAATCAGGACAGGAAAAAGAGGAAATTGGGGACAGTGATGCATATAGGGAGTCTGTAACTGTATAAGGGTTAATGGCTTGTAGATTTCTGCATGTGTGGTAGGTAAGAGTGTGCTGGGGTGGGCTAGGATTTGTGAGTGTGAAGGAGAGAATGTTGTGGTCAGAGAGGGGAAGCGGCGAGTAATCTAGGTAGGAGATTGAACAGAGCCAAAGACCAGATCAAGGGTGTTACTGTCTTTGTGAGTCTCATAGGTTGAAAGTTCTGAGAGGCCAAGATAAGTGGTTAGAGATAGAAGCTAGGATGCAGATTGGGAGGTGGGACTGTTTATGGGGATGTTGAAGTCTCCCAGAATAAGGGTTGGTAATTCTGAGGACATGAAGAGCGGCAGCCAGACAGAAAATGGGTCAAAGAACTGGGTCGGTGAGCCTGAGGTATAGAACAGCTGCTCTGAGGGAGAGAGGATTGAAGAGTCTTATAGTGTGGACCTCAAAAGAAGGGAATGAGAGTGATGGAACTATGACCTGGAAGGTGCATTGTGGGGACAGGAATATGCCAACTCCACCACCAAGCCTGTTCACGGGTCTTAAGGAATGAGAAAAATGTAAGCCGCAGGGGAAACAGTGTCAGAATCCTGAATCCAGGTTTCAGTGAAGGCCAACAGATTGAGAGTTGTTCAGAAACTAGCATATATGAAAAAAAAGACTTACCCTACCCGAACTACCCACCGCTGCCCCATCTCCCTTGTATGCCTGCAGCGCTGACATCTATTTGACAGTGCTGCAGCCAGTCAGTGAGGTCAGTGGCTCGTGCCATCTACATGGGCAGAGCCAGCTGCTGAGCTCAGTGACAGGGAGACAGTGTAGTGGTGGAGAGCTGGCGCTGAATCCAGGAAGGGTAAGTAATCCTTAGTTTGATTTTTATAACTACAGCAACTTATAGCAGAAAGCTTTCAGGAAGAAGACAATCCCTTTAATATCCAACCAGGTTACACCATGTGTAAAGCAGGTTGTAAATGCTAAGAGCAAAGGTAACTGAGAAAGAAAACATGTCCCCACTTGTAATTATTACAGGAAAGGGCTGGATATCCAGTTGAAGAAAAGTCAAGTCCTTGTTAACTAGGAATGGTGGTTAAAGTACTGCCAATAATATTAACATTTCCATATACTGCATGGTCCTTCCCTAATGTGTGGTTTTGTTCTGTATGTTCTTCAAGTACCTACTTCTGTCCTGTTGAGGGCACTCTGAGGAAACAGCCAGTTTGCCTGCTGAATTATTTACAAGAGGATATCCTGAGAACCTGAAAATAAACCCTACTTTGACAGAGGTACTGAGACACTGTATCTGCTAAGCAGCAACCAGCCTTTGAGGAATACAATACCAGCTTAAAAGAGGTAGTCTCTGTGAGATGTATTGTATGTCAGACAAATGAGGCTTATTTATTAATATCCATAGAATATTAATTAGCATACATAGGTCTGAGGTCTTTTCTACAGGTAAACACTTGATAAATGCTGCAACCAGGAAAATGCTTGGGTACCTTTCTGAATCCCATGGAATAGTTATAGGAACAGTTAACCTTTTTCTCTCAAGTAGTGTTATTATAGTTTCGTCACTGTAACAAGTCAGAAATTTGTTGTACAACTACAGTAAGTTTTATAAAACATAACAAATACAAAAAAAAAATAATGGCACTTAAACTCACTACAGAAAAACAAAAGGACAGATCCCAAAAGTCATGAAAAATGGGAAGGTGAGGGTGAATAGGAGGAAGAGTAGAAGAAAGGTGAAATGACAGGAACCAGATATTGATATAGATTGTATCCTATACTAGTCTGGCAGCAGTGGATACACATATGTTATCCACAGGTCCCAGATTTTGAAAAATGTGGATTTCATGTACCTGTAAGCTGCTCATTGAGTATAAAGTTATCTACACAGGTTAGATGATCTGCATATGGTATATGCATTTTTTCTAAGCATGGGCTATTGCTTACTTTGCTGCTAAGAAAATAAGATCTAACTTGATGCAGGTGTTAGTTTTGGGAGTGATACAGTAAAGATGTATATCTTTGTACCGTGTTAGCCAGTAGATAGAAAAATATTTAGAGTTGAGAGTCCTCAGTGTATGATACCTTTTAATGGCAAACTGAAAAGATGGTAACAAATTGCAAGCTTTCGAGACTACTCAGGTCTCTTCATCAGGCTAGACTAATACAAAATCTGAAGAATCACATATTTATACACAACACAGCACAGAAAAAATGCAATAGGTAAGACAAGTGACGTGAAGCAAAATAGTAATTATGGCAGAGGGATGAGCATAAATATTGGAACAGTTCATAGATAAGGAGTGTGAAAGTTTTATTGCCCTCTGATTGGGGTCTAGTAATGTTTTGTGATGTTCTCACAGGGACTTTGGAGTAAATTCCTTAATTGATGTAAAACATCATAAATCTGTGTGACAGGTTCATTCCAGCATTAAGAGTGTCAAAGGTCACCATCAATTTGTATTCGCAAACTCTTCTGTGTCTCTGAGATGTGAAACTACCTTTCAGTACAAGTAATTTCATATCCAACATGCTATGACCAGGGGAACAAAAATGTTTTGCCACAGGTAGATCCATTCTTTTTTCTCTTATTGTGTGGTGATGAGAATTCATCCTTGTTCTCAGTTTTTGCCCGGTCTTTCCCACATACAGACCCCCAGTTGGACATTTAGCAATAAATTCTGGAGGACCGCAAGTAACACTGCCAGCTTTGATGAATTTCTGAGTACAGATCATCGTAAAAAAAAACAAATCGGTCAATGAGTGGATGGAAAAAGGTAGCAGCAAGGCTTAGCATTTATAAGACAATAAACCCTGACTAGATCCCTGTCATATGCTACACTTACTACCACACCTCACCTTACCTTACACGAATTGCAGATAAAAGCGGTATTATTATAACAGAATAGAATCTATTTGAATCAGCCCTGAAAAAAGCGATTAGTTTAACCTACCAGCATCAAGGACTGTTATTTCATCAACTTTGCTGGATAATATAGTGAAGCGTTTCACATCTACTCAGCCTGATATGGGGGAGACCAGAATATTCTGTACTTACAGTGCAAAGTTATCTGTTCCGGCTGTGAAATCCTGTATGTAGTGTGATAACTCCCTGTGTGACGACAACCTGTCAGCCCACAAGGCACTGGATCATATACTAAAAGAACCCACCAACTCTTTTGGTTTCCAAAAATGTTCCCTCAACTAGAAGGTGGAGCCTCGGAAAAGGATTTTTTCCCATTACTATAGAGTGGATATCCTACAGTCATGGACAAAGGTTTTGAGAATGACACAAATATTAATTTTTACAAAGTCTACTGCTTCACTTTTTCTAATGGCAATTTGCATATACTCCAGAATGTTATAAAGAGTGATCAGCTTAACAGCAATTACTTGCAAAGTCAATATTTGCCTAGAAAATGAACTTTATCCCCCAAAACACATTTCAACATCATTGCAGCCCTGCCTTAAAAGGACCAGCTAACCTCTTTTCAGTGATTGCTCCATTAACACAGGTGTGGGTGTTGATGAGGACATGGCTGGAGATCAATCTGTCATGATTACATAAGAATGACACCACTGGACACTTTAAAAGGAGGCTGGTGCTTGGCATCATTGTTTCTCTTCTGTTAACCATGGTTATCTCTAAAGAAACACATGCAGTCGTCATTGCAATGCACAAAAATGGCCTAACAGGGAAGAGTATCGCAGCTAGAAAGATTGCACCTCAGTCAACAATTTATCGCATCATCAATAACTTCAAGGAGAGAGGTTCCATTGTTGCCAAAAAGGCTCCAGGGCGCCCAAGAAAGACCAGCAAGTGCCAGGACCGTCTCTTAAAAGTGTTTCAGCTGCGGGATCTGGCTACCAGCAGTGCAGAGCTTGCTCAGGAATGGCAGCAGGCAGGTGTGAGTGCATCTGCACGCACTGTGAGGCAGAGACTCTTGGAGCAAGGCCTGGTCTCAAGGAGGGCAGCAAAGAAGCCACTTCTCTCCAGAAAAAACATCATGGACAGACTGATATTCTGCAAAAGGTAGAGGCAGTGGACTGCTGAGGACTGGGGTAAAGTTATTTTCTCTGATGAATCCCCTTTTCGATTGTTTGGGACATCAGGAAAATGCCTCATTTGGAGAAGACAAGGTGAGCGCTACCACCAGTCTTGTCTCATGCCAACTGTTAAGCATCCTGAAACCATTCATGTGTGGGGTTGCTTCTCAGCCAAGGGAATCGGCTCTCACAGTCTTGCCTAAAAACACAGCCATGAATAAAGAATGGTACCAGAATGTCCTCCAAGAGTAACTTCTCCCAACCCTCCAAGAGCAGTTTGGCGATCAACAATGCCTTTTCCAGCATGATGGAGCACCTTGCCATAAAGCAAAGGTGATAACTAAATGGCTCATGGAACAAAACATAGAGATTTTGGGTCCATGGCCTGGAAACTCCCCAGATCTTAATCCCATTGAGAACTTGTGGTCAATCATCAAGAGATGGGTGGACAAACAAAAACCTAAAAATTCTGACAAAATTAAAGCATTGATTGTGCAAGAATGGACTGCTATCAGTCAGGATTTGGTCCAGAAGTTGATTGAGAGCATGCCAGGGAGAATTGCAGAGATCCTGGAGAAGAAGGGTCAACACTGCAAATATTGACTTGCTGCATTAACTCATGCTAACTGTCAATATAAGCTTTTGTTACTCATATGTTTGCAATTATATTTCTGTCTGTGATAAAAACATCTGTCAAACACACATAAAAACCAGAAGGCAGCAGATCATGTGAAAATATAATATTTGTGTCATTCTCAAAACTTTTCGCCATGACTGTATATTGATTGGTAAAGCATATTCACTAAGTGCAAAGGATGCCAAAAACTAGAATGAGGTACTCCAATACACCTTTGAAAAGACGTAGTGGAGGGCCTCAGAAAACATTTTTTCCCATTATTAAGGAGTGGGTATCCTAGACTGGTAATGCCCATGAACTAAGTGCATGGGCAAAAAAACATTTACCCCTGAGGGGTATACATATATATCAAAGAATGTTCAAGGTAGGCCTCTAACAATTGTTAATTAGGGCATCATAAACACCCTTAAAAACTTTATAGCGAGTGTAACTTGACCACCCTGTTAATATGGTGGTGGAAGAAGAAAACGACACAAAAAAGACAAAATCCTGAAATGTGTACCCATGTTTGGGTGGGAAAGAGTGCATGGGATTAGACTAGAAAAAAACAAAAAACACTAGATTTGAGTTTATGCTCCGCTGCTGTCATCCGGTGGTGTAGAGAGGTCTGGCCCAATCAAGCCCTCATTCATTTTGGTAAGAGTCAGCCTGTCAGCATTTTCAGTTGACAGCTGGATGCGCTTATCGGTGATAACACCCCTGGCAGCACTAAAAACCTGCTCTAGCCAGTATCTCCAAGGCACAGAGACACAGTTCATGCCACGTGTCTACCTTGGATACCCAATAGTTGTAAGGCACAGAGGAATTACAGAGGACGCTGGTATGGTCAGCAAGGTACTCAGAATCTTCCAAAACGTTTCAGTCTTGTCAGAGTACCCCACGCAGCTAAGAGGGTCTGATAAAACTATCACAGACCTTTGAGAGTGTTCCCTTGCCTCTGATGCATCTGGTATGTGTCTCCCTTTTCTCCACTCCTTATCAAACAAACTCTGACCTCTGCTGCCTGCATTGTCAGATGGGAATTTTTTTAATAATTCTTCAACTAGGGCCTTCTGGTCCTGCAACATTTTATTAGACCTCATCTCCACCGGAAGGCGAGATGTAAAGTTCTCCTTGTAATGTGGGTCTACAAGGGTGACCAACCAATAATTAGTGTTGGCCAAAATGAGTACAACAGGAGGGTCATGGGAAAGGCAGCGAACATAAACTCAACCATGTGTTCCAGACTGCCAATAGCCAAGACTTCTCTGTCACCACCAAGAGAACGACTGTCCATGTTGTCCTTCTCGTCCTCATCCTCCCTCTGTTCCTCGTCTTCAGGCCATCCATGCTAAACAGACAGGATGAAGGTGGTGTGGGTAGTACTACCTGTAGCGCAGGCAACCAGTTCCTGTTCCTCCTCATTATCACCCAATCCACGTTGACAAGATGAGATGAGGCTGGGCTGTGTAGCATCACCCAGTATAGTTTCTTGCTCTATCTCAACTTGCTCCACCTGCAAAGCCTCCTCTTTAATTGTGAGCCTTGCCAACATATGTAATGAGTTCCAATGTGTAGTGACATTGCATACCAGTCAGTGAGCTGGAAGTTACAAACCCTGCTGCAGCACTGTCACGGTGGCGGCAGCCATAGCTGACTTGTAGAAATGGGCACATACAGTACAAACCAAAAGTTTGGACACACCTTCTCATTTAAAGATTTTTCTGTATTTTCATGACTATGAAAATTGTACATTCACACTGAAGGCATCAAAATTTGAATTAACACATGTGGAATTATATACTTAACAAAAAAGTATGAAACAACTGAAAATATGTCTTATATTCTAGGTTCTTCAAAGTAGCCACCTTTTGCTTTGATGACTGCTTTGCACACTCTTGGCATTCTCTTGATGAGCTTCAAGAGGTAGTCTTTAAATCTTTAAATGAGAAAGTGTGTCCAAAGTTTTGGTCTGTACTGTACGCTCTGTACTTTCACAAGTAGCTGAGGCAGATCTGGGTAGGTTTCGAGAAACCACTGAACCACTAAGTTGAGCATGTGGGCCAGTCATGGTCCATGTGCAAGGTTGCCGAGCTCCAGAGCTGCCACCAGGTTACAGCCATTGTCACACACGACCATACCTGGTTGTAGGTTCAGGAGCGAGAGCCACAGATCAGTCTGGTCTGTTAGACCTTTCAACAACTCCTTTGCGGTGTGTGGTTTGTCACCTAAGCAGATTAACTTCAGCAAAGCCTGTTGCTGCTTGGCCAAGGTAATGTTGCAGCGCTTTCATCTTGCGACTGATGTTGATATTTCAGAGATGTCGGGTGAGGAGGAGGAGTTGCACGAACTGCTGTAGAAGGTGGGGGAAACTCTGATTGAACCAGGGCCCGCAATCCTCGGTGTTGGTAGCACATGTTCCGTCCCAGGGTCCGACTGGGTCCCAGCTTCCACAATGTTCACCCAGTGTGCCATCAGAGAAATGTAGTGTTCCTGGCCACAAGCACTTGTCCAGTTGTCCGTGATTAAGTGGACGCTCCCAGTAACAGAATTCGTCAGGGCACGGCTCATGTTATGGGACACATGCTTGTGTAAGGCAGGGACGGCACACCATGAGAAATAGTGGTGGCTGGAGACAAAGTACCGAGGGATGGCCAATCGCCATGAATTTGCAGAAAGCTTCTGTCCCCACAAGCCTTAATGGCAACATTTTCAGGGCAAGCAGTCTGGAAATGTGGCAGTTTAGCATTTTGGCCTGTGGGTGGGTGGCTGCGTATTTACGCTTGCATTCCAAGTACTAGGATAGGGTCAACTGAACGCTGCGCTGGGACAAGGACATGGATGTGTCTACTGACAGTAGTTGCAAGTGTGCAACAACAGGTGCAGGGTGAGAGGCATCTTCGCCAGGGGATTGGTGTGCAAGTAGAACACAGGAAGAGGCAGTGGTGTCACCAGCAGACACTGTTTCTGGACCCTGGTGTTCAGCCCAAGTAGTTGGGTGCTTTGCATGCACATGCCTGAGCATGCTGGTGGTTGTCAGGTTGGTAGTTGGGCTGCCCCTCCTGATGCTGGTGTAAAGGTACTGCCACACTAAGCAATCACACGAGCGATCACGACAATGACGCAAGCTAACGAGATCGTTGGTGTGA
>VIAB01017306.1:42176-54162 GCA_009801035.1 Oophaga pumilio | reverse complement strand
AGCACCATGTCACCCCCCCATGTGTGGCACCATGTCACCCCCCATGTGTGACACCATGTCACCCCATGTGCAGCACCATGTCACCCCCCCATGTGTGGTACCATGTCACATCCCCATGCCCACCCAAACATCCCATACACATGAAAGAAAAAGATGAACACCACATACTCACCTCGGTCCCGTTCCTGGGCGCTCTGCTTCTCTCCCTGCCTCCAGTGCGCTGACTCTCCGCAGTACACAGCTGACGCGATTTAGTCACGTCATCACGTCAGCTGTTTCACACGCTGATTGGTGGAGGAAGTGGCCTGGAGGTCCCTTCTCCACCAAAGAAGTCATCGCTCAGCGCAGATGGAGACAGCGAGCGGGCCGGATGTGGCCCGCGGGCCGCACTTTGCCCGGGTCTGCTCTATAAGCATTCCAGTGTGCTTAGATAATACAGGGAGCAGATTCCTAAAAGCACAGAAGATGGTAAGTGATTCTCCACCGCCCCTCCCTGCCACATAGGTCTGACTTCTGGATGAGATGGTTTTGCTTCACAGAGGTGCGAGTACAGGAAGCATCTGAAACAAGTCTGCTTGTCAGCTATTTGCTCCCTGCGCTGGCAGACTTATGTGGGGTGAGCACAAGGAGAATGCATTGCACACACTCAGGGTGGGAAGTTGGGGGAACATCTTATGATGACAGGAGCTGCGCATGCTCGGCCAGCTGATCGGCCACTGGAGGCCGGATAAAGTTTGCACATGGAATAGTGCCAGAGGATGCAAGGGAACATATTGTAAATAACAAAACCATTTATTTCCACTTTTTCTGCATGGTTAAATGTATTCTTTATGGTGGCACAACCCTTTTGAATATTTTATTTTGAAAATTAATGGTGTCCTCTTCCGCATGGACAAATTTTTAAATATATTTATTTTACTTCAATGAATATATATCGGTGTAAAAATCATTTTTACAGTTGTGTTGCGTTAAAAAATGTGCATCTTTTGTTTTTTTAGAAGACTTGTTTCCCTGCTCCTTTAATTTTAATGTGGTCTGTGGTCATAAATCAGCTGAGAGACGCTCATTAAAAAAGAAAAGCGTTACATTTTCTCCCATCAGAATAAATTCACTGAAGGATACTCAACTCATTCTGCAGCCACAAATTTTTAATGAGACATAATTGCATCAACACTATTTTCAGGTAGAAATATATACATTTAATTATAAAGATAAAATTGTCCCAAAAGGTGAACAACCCCTTAAACAAGTTCAGGAATGCTGTTTTACCACTTTCCTGACTGGCCACATTTACATTGGTTTTAACTGCTGTAAAATGTTTACTTGATTATGTGTGTGTATATATATATTATTTTTGCTGATATCAGGGGGAATAAAAAACTAGATAAGGAATACATGTCTATTTTTCTGCTTTTTTTGTTTTGTTTCTGTTTTTACAACCACAACTCTGTTAACTTTACACTGATGTTTTAGAACGTCACTGCAGAGTATGGTGTGGACTGCCCAGTCTATAGTCTACTGGTAGTGTAGAAGTAGGTACATTTTTTGCAACTGTATATTTTAGTTAAGTGACTGGAGTACATTTCTCAATTTATGCCACTAAAGTGGATTGTATTGCCATGAATTTGATAGGTGGGTATGGCCAATCCCATATTGGTGGAGCTGGCAGGGACTGACTTGTAAATGCTAAAAGTCACAATATTTATGTGCATCTTCTGAATTGTGCAAAAATATTGCAACTTCTTAGGTGCCCTTTGCCAGCATTCTAATGAATCGGCCACATAGTGCTTATGGTTTTCTAATAATATTCTTTAGGGATTCCATGTGCATCTGCTTTAATGTAGACTAGATTATTAACATATCTTCCACTTTATATGACTAATGCTACAAACTAACAGTGTTTAAAA
This sequence comes from Oophaga pumilio, assembly GCA_009801035.1. Taxonomy (NCBI): domain Eukaryota; kingdom Metazoa; phylum Chordata; class Amphibia; order Anura; family Dendrobatidae; genus Oophaga; species Oophaga pumilio. The sequence goes on along the minus strand of VIAB01017306.1, from coordinate 52,255 downwards.
AGTTTCCCACCTATGTCACTTTCCTTTTATTTGTAGTAAAACTAAATTTAAAAGTGCAATAGTCGATGTTTACTGCTTTCCTTGTTCTCCATATAATATAGCGGCGCCATTGTATTAATACAATAAGCAGAGCCCAGTTCATGCGTCCTTTTGTTGCTTCACATCCTTTATAATTATTAGAGCTTAACATTGATCTTTTTCCTAGTTCCCTGCCTAAGGCATCTAAAGCACCTGTGAAAAGCTTGTAAAGTTCAATACTATCTGTTCATTTGTGTGATTGCTTTCATTTGCAGCAAAAGGCTAAATTATTAAATGTACCTCAGCCATTTAAAAGAAAAGACAGATCCTCCAAGTTTAGTGTGCCGGTGGACCTGTTGGAAATGTGTATAATACTGTACAACCACAAGTGTGAATGATGTTATAATGTAAAGAGTACATGATTGCTCTTAGAGTACGTGCCCACGATCAGAAATTGTTGCGGTTTTGACGCGGTGTATTTATGCAGTGTCAAACCCGCAGCGGCCAGATGTTACAGCATAGTGGATGGGATTTCTAGAAATCCTTTGTCCATTATGTGTCTATGTTCACCTGCAGGTCACCTGCGGAGACGGACATGCAGCGCGTCTTTCCAGACTGCAGCAGGTCAATTTCCCTTGAGGAGACGCTAGTGTCCGCAACAGAATTAATTAAAAGGATGTTTTGGATGCTGTAAATCCACACGGTTCAGTGAACACATGCAGATTCACCTGCGTTCAATAGATGGCAGCGCTTTGGATGAACCAAACATACGCCGTGCCTGCTAGTTTCGGATCGTGGACACATAGCCTTAGGATATTTTTGTTCAGCAGATAAATGTGTTCCCCATTTTATAATGACTAGCTTGGCCCGTGTGAAATTGGTCGTTGGGGGCGCAGGCAATTTAAGAAAAAGCATGCAGGTAAAATGTAAATGTATCCCATGAGATGGTGAACACAGACAGGTATTTATATATGTAGCTTGGTAATACAAATTGGTTTGATAAGTAGAGGCCAAAAAATGTCTTACGGTTGAGGTGCCACCTGCAGGTCATTGTGTCTTTCTGTAGGTTTATGAAAATTAATATTTAAACTGTATTTAGTGATAAAATCGTGAATGTGTGGTTTGTTTGGCTATTTTCTTGCTGAAGGGAGCAAGTTTACCTTTCAAATGGTGTATCATTTGTGTGTGTGGGGCGAAGTAATCACCGAAAATGCAGTGCATGTTTACAAATGTGTTTGCATATGAGACTCACCTGCAGTGAAGTGTGCAATCCTCCACTGTGCCTGAAATAGGCTGGGCAAGCACTTGAGCAAGCTGCAAAGACCCCAAGGCAAATGTTTGGATTTGTTTGTGATGTCTGTAAGCAGCATTGTGGTAGTGTGCTTTGGGGTACTGTGGTGCCACCTGCAGGTCATTTTCCTTACTGCAGGTTTATAAATGTTTAAACTGTATTTTGTGATCAAATCATGGATGTGTGGTTTGTTTGGGCATTTTCTTGCAGAAGAGGGCAAGTTTACCTTTCAAATGGTGTATCATTTGTGTGTGTGGGTGCAGTATAAACGGAGATTCAAAGTAATCACCGAAAAAGAGTGTTTAGAAATAATAGAATAGATTCTGGGAAGTTTGTGTTGTCCTTCATTAAATGAATAGAGCAGGCGCATGAAGCCTGCCGATCATGTGCACATCCTGGCCATCGTCTGCTGACACATCCTTAACACCTCTTACACCAAGATGTGCAAGTAAGTAGCGCAAAGAACCCTTTAACCCTTTTACAGGGGTTGTGCTACTATCATATGTATATTTATATAATTTTTGACCACCTATGAGTTAGCTCCCATTTAACAATGATGCAGGGTTTTAAAAATATTAATCTTATAAGCAAGTAAAAGTAGAATCATAGAAAGTGTATTCTTTATTCCCTACCTGCTCAAGTGCAGTAAAAAGCTTGGGATAGTATAGTGTATACAGTGGCGGCCGGGACATAGGAATCTCACTATACAGCAACCTAATATCAGTTATATACATACATCTACAAGGCAGGCATTATTATTCTATAGGCAATGTCCTTATGATAATTATTTTCATAACATGTATTATTTTTAATAGGAATAAGTTGAAAAATGGTCAAAAGTATTATTGTCTTCACAAATAAATATAAATATGATGGTGGCAGAAGCCCTTTAAATAGATTCAGGCAACATATTTTTCGGTGGCCTTATGTTGTCACTCATTTTTGTTTTGAAAATATCAAGTCCCCCATAACTGCTAGAATGTAGAACTTAGTGCTAGATCTTGACTTTTGTGGAAATGTATTAAAGTGAGTCCCTCACCAGGTATTAAAAACGGCTTTACCAGCTGCAGATCTATATGGTCTCTGAATGCTTAGCTCTGTGATACCCCACCCATTTGACTGATTGACACCTTTCTGCCTATGCACAGTGTACACAAAAAGCTGCCAATCAGTGATGGAGGCAGGATTATACAGAGCTCATGAATATGTAGGACTCCATGGCAGCACGTCTACTCTTCCTCTAGTACTAATCTTCTGTGCTGCCTGCCCAGACCTTCATCCACCTGTACCTCATACTTATGCCTTTGGCTCTCCAGTCAGCGGCTGCAAAACCGGGGACTGCACTGGAGTGTTAACTGGTGACTATCTGAGACCAAGTTTATCCTCCCCATCAGAGGCTCTAGTGAATACCAGGTAGTCACTTAGTTACTCCCCTCCAGGGTAAGCCCGGCCTGTGGTGCAGTGGGTTCACATCCACCCACCTTACAATATATCTGAACTTACAATCTAACATGGTCAAATGTATGTAGAATTGTAGCGCCTCATTATTTTATAAGGTTTGCATTCATTATTTCTATCCTTTTTTTTCTTTTTAGGATAACTACACTTTTGCACAACCTGGGATTCAGAAAAAAGTGAAAATGTTGGAGGAGCTGGTTAGCCGCATTGATGGTGAGTTGGTTAAAGGTATATTTACAGTACTAAGTGACTGTACTGCTCCTATCAGTGCAATTATGTGCCCTGCCAGTCTTCCTCCGCTTCTCATATGGAATGTCATCCTCAATCAGCACAGCGCTTAGTGGTGCTTGAATTACTTCTACTATGCATCACTTAAAGGAAAGCTAGTAGACCATGAGCACCTTCCATTATTTGTATTAAGCTTCCATAATAAAAATTCAATTGCAATCTCCTTGCAGCAATGGAAAGACCAGATAGAACGAAGCATCATCCATTTTAAGCAAAGCTCAGTGATTGATTAATTTCCGAGAGCCTCCACTTGCTTATGGTGCCTGATTGTGAGGTTTTCTGTTTATTCTTACCCCTACTTCTCAGTTTATATCTTTTTATTGCGGTACTAATAAGGAAAGTGTCAGTAAAGTTTGAAATGAATTGTGTGCGCAAATATGATTTGTGCTTAGACCTCTCTGCTCCAAAAAGAATTCCCTTTGTGAGATGCTGACTGTCATCATGCCATTGCAAAATTTAATTAAAAGAAATTCTACAGATAATACTTGGCCATTCTTAACATATTCTCTGGATAGTTTGTTAAATTAATGAACAGGGTATTAACAAAGTGATGCCAAGCAGAACTAAGCTTTTTGTGACACTTACTTGTCAATGATGGAACTGAAAACAAAAAATGATTTTTTTTCCTTCTTCCAGAAATAGCTTAAAAGAATCTTGTTAAAAGATTAATTCCATCTGTTTTTGTTACTTAGTCTAAAATGCCAGATCTCACTCTAAAGGACTTGCATATTTTAGCGCTCACATAAATACAAAGGAATTTATGTCCTGAAAATGAACAAAAGGAAAAACATCAGAAAACAAAGTCTTCACACCGGAATCACTTTTTCTTTTGGAGAATAGTCGTGATCAACAGAAAAAGTAACGCAAGGCCATAGCAACTTCTTTTTGACAAGTTTTAAAGATAATTGTGTTATTCTTTGTATGTGAAAAACATGGTATAGCTACCAGCACAAGTCTCTCTTTTTCCAGCCTGTTATTGATATATCTAATGTTATGAACATGGGAAACTATTATTGAGTTAAAATGCTGTAGAGATAGAAACTGTTAGGGTTAATCGTAAAAGGGATCTTCTGCTCTCATGGCCTCTTGTGGATCAGCTGTGTGAAGGGGGCTGCCACATACCCTTCAGGGCTTACACGGTAGGGCTGCATACTTTAAGTAGCGACTGTGCTTGGTTTTACAAATTTATCTCAGTCAAGAAAATGGGATTGAGCTCTGATAGCCATCATAAGTGTTGCAAAAAGTTTATGGTTGTTAATTGTGAAATGTTTCAACGGTAAAATTGATGGATCCATTGTGTACTTTATCACACATTATCATTATAGGGAACCTCTCAGGTCTGAGAACGCTATTACCCTGCAGATTGCTTGTTAATCTGCAGCTTTATCTCGTCCTGAAAGTGCGACACAGGGGAAAGTGACCTTTTTCTCCCGGGAGCCACCGGCTTTCACTTGGGCAGGCATGCCCGGAGCAATTACAGTCGCGGCTCAGAGCAGTAGGAAAGGTGGCTGTAAGCATGTCCTGGCACTAATTGTGCATTCGCTCTGTCCTGATGCAATGCTGAGCCAGCTGCCGGTCACTGTGATTGCTCCGATCACGCCTACATGACTGAAAGCCGACAGCTCCCAGGGGAATAAAGTTCATTTACTGCACTTACCCTGCAGATTAATAGTGTTATTGGACATGACAGGTACCTATTAAAAAGAGTTCTAGAATTTTATTAAATGTGATAAGAAAATTGTAAATGACTTTATTTGCAGAAAATGTCAAATCCCTGTAAAAAATGCCCTAAAGTGCTGAACAATATCTCTGTTGTTCCGATAGATCTCTTTTTAGTAATAGAGAAACCAAGAGCAATCATCAGAAATGGGACAGGGATTTTCTTCTGCTTGCTATGAGCTATGGTGCACAGAGCAGACGGAGGGTCTTTCTTTTACATACAGCTTAGTCCTCTCTTGTCCCTCCTCACCTCCATTGGTGTTGTGTTACCACTTCAATAAAAGGCTTTATTGAGCCCATCCCACCCTGTAGTATGAATCCAACCCCAGACAAGAGAAGTTTGGCTGGGTAGAATAGTTTGTGTTAGACACTGCTACGATCCTCTATCGGGTTTCCCAATAAAAACCTCTAAACTTACAGGTAGCCACTATAGTGTAAAAAAACAAAAAAGAAAATATAGAACGAAAAAATAGCGATAGCTATTTTAATAGTGGTGTAATATAATTAAATCTAAACAGTAATGTTAAATTATATAAACCACAGATGAGGGGTCTCTATAAAAATATATTTTATTATAGCAAAATATTTAAGTAATTAGACAAGGTATAGGCGAGACAAAAAATATCAGAAATAGTATATAAATCAATGAATACTGCCAACCTAAAAGGGGTTAACAGCTAGAGAAAAACTAACGTCATCCAGCATAGTCGATGATATGAGTTGAAATACATAATATGCACAGGGAGCGAAAACCCAGTTGTTGGTAATAGACAATACATTAAATACGTACTGCAAAAAGGGAAGATACTGGCAGGATTTAACCAAGTAATTATGGCCAGAATTTCACATAGAGAACTGATTAGCGGTCATAATAAGCATCGCTCATTAGATTGAAGTATAAAAAACTGAGCCAAAAGATAACAAAAGACACGCTGCACAGTGTAAAAGCAAGGAGGATATTAGTCCAATGTTAGGAATTACCTTGCGACATAGTGGGAATCGCTCCGGAGGTAGCTGGAGTGGCGTGTATGATGGCCCCGACGCGCGTTTCACCGCACTCGGCTTCGTCAGGAGGCGTGGCTTAGTGTGATGGGCAGGGTTTATTTATAGTACCGGAGGGATAGGTTCACGAATCGGCACGTATCACGGCATGATGCGCCGCCCCTCTGGCCGAGCGCGGCGAGAGGCGCCGAGGACGATGGGAAGGAGGACGTGCGTCATCGCTCCCATCACCCCGGCAACGCTCCCGATGCATCCGGACGTCAGGACGCCACAGCGCATGCGTGAGTCGCGTCTGCATGAACAGGTGAGGTAAGTAAAAAAAGGGGAGTCCATGGGAGGGGCGCTTAATCCAGCATGATGAGCCACCTCCGTGACTGCGCGCGACGAAGCATGCCATCAGCAATGGGGAGGAGGACAGAGAGTCATCACTTCCCATCGCCACGGCAGTAACCCCATCGCGCCCAGACACCGGGGCAGTACAGCGCATGCATGGATAGCGTCCAAATGGACTAAAATGAGGGGCTCACATAAATCATATTGCATATTATAAAGGAACTAGTTACACAGAATAATAAATATTCTATATGTGTAAACAAAGACTTGCAAAATATGAGATATTAGTATATATGACCGTCTAATAGAAAGCCATATACATGTCAGATCATAATCATATAATATAATCCCATAGCAGTAATATCTGAAATAACAAATATGAACAATAGATAATTGTATAATATCGGCATATATGTCCTGCAATGATTACATACAAAATAACAGATATAAACAGTAAATAAAGATAGAACACAAAATTTAGGTTAGATAGAATAATATAATACAAAATTAAAAAGAAATCATGAGAATAGTCCAGATCCATAATCGATAAATGCAGGCAGACGACATAGGCTCATTTTGATAGTAGAGTAGGCCGGTGTATCGTGATATCCGATCCCTCCTGATGAATTTAATGAATAATAAGAGATCAACTATAAAAGGAAAAAGAAGTAAAGAATAAGTAAGGAATAGACATTTAAAATACATATAAAAAGTGCCCAGTTAAAATTAAAACAGAACTAAGTCAAAGAAAAGACTTGAAACTGATAGCTTCATTTAGGCCCTTAGGCATCAGAGTATCGAGAGTTACCATCCAACGAGTCTCTTTTTGCAATAGTTTTTTCTTAACATTACCACCGCGGATACCGGTGTAAACTCGATCGATACCACACACAGCAAAACCTTTTGGGTTGCTGTGATGAGCCTCGAAGAAATGTTTAGGGATCGTTTTTAATATACTTGGATCGGAACAATTGGCAGCATTACGTATATCCCTGACGTGTTCTTGTACACGTATCTTGAATAGACGTGTAGTCATGCCTATGTAAATGAGGCCACACGGGCATTTGGCGTAGTAAATTACTGCCTCAGTGTTGCACGAAATGTGGTGAACGATCTTAAAGTTCTTGGCGTTTGTCGAATCAGAGAATTCTTTCGTCTTAGGGATATATTTACAAGCAGAACAATCCCCGCAGGGAAAGCTTCCCGATGGGGGGCCTTTTCTTGAAGTAAGAAAGTTTTTATCATTTTTTGGTGGTATATAGTGACTGTTACATAGAATGTCACTAAGATTGCGTGATCTGCGCCAGGTGATGGAAGGATAATTTGTCAATTGTCGTTTAAGGTCCTTATCAGATAGCAATACAGGCCAATGTTTTTTAATTATAGAGTTAATTTGCATCCAGTTGCAATTAAATTGCGTAATAAATCTAGGGGTTGGAGGATCATGACGTGCTTGTTTTCTTTTAGTGACCTGAGATAGAAGAGTAGTTCTATCTGAGTTGTAAGCACGTATATATCCTTTGGTTATATCTCTATTAGGGTAGCCTCTCTCCCGAAAGCGACAAGATAGTGTATTGGCCTGTTTGGTAAAAGATGAGTCTTCAGAACAAATTCTACGAGCCCGTAGAAATTGACCGACAGGGATAGAGCTTTTTAACTTCGGTGGATGTGAAGATGAATAGTGTAACACAGAATTTGTAGCAGTAGATTTTCGAAAAATATCTGTGCTTATAAAGCCATCATTTGATTTAGAAATTAGAATGTCGAGGAATTCAATTGATGTTTGACTATATTTCCAGGTAAGGTTAATATTGAATTCATTCACATTAAGTAGTCCAAGAAACGATTCAAGTTGCGACGTGGAGCCCTGCCAGATGAAAAATACATCGTCGATATAACGTAGCCACGAGATGACAGAGCTATGTCCTGGAGTGTCAAGGACCGTATCCCTTTCCCACAGCCCCAGGAAAAGATTGGCATACGAGGGTGCGCAAGCTGCCCCCATAGCCGTTCCCTGGAGCTGTAGGAAGGGGCGGTCCTTGAACACAAAATAATTATGAGTGAGAATAAAGTACAATAAGTCAGAAATAAATTTCGTCAGATTGGACTCCAAATTAGTCATTTCCAGGAAAAAGTTAACAGCCCGCATCCCGTGGCCATGTCCTATCGACGTGTATAAGGACTCCACGTCACAAGTAACTAACCACATATCTTGTTCAAGATAGAGGCCATCTAGTCTCTTTAGGACATCAGTGGTATCCCTCACAAAAGAGGGTAACGTCTCGACACTCTTTTTTAAATAGAAGTCAATAAACTTACATGCGGGTTCACAAAGACCCCCAATGCCCGAGACAATGGGTCTGCCTGGAGGGCAGAGGGCGTCTTTGTGAACTTTTGGAAGCAGGTAAAAAGTTGGAGTAATAGGAAAATCTGGTAACAAAGCCTCTCTCATTTTATTGGTTATGGCGTGAGATTCACAGCCGTCGTCCAATAGATGTTTTAATTAGTTTTTGAAACTAATAAGAGGTATAGAATCTAGACGGCGATAGTGTAATGATGAATTAAGCTGTCTAAAAACTTCTGTTTCATACATCCGCACCGGCCATAGCACCACGTTGCCCCCCTTGTCCGCGCGTTTGATGACAATATCTTTCATATTCTTTAGAGATTCTAAGGCCTGTCTGGAAGCAAAGGATAGATTGTCATTAGATATATATGGATCAAGTTTGCCAAAATCCTCTCTAACCAGCTTTACGAAGATTTCTACTGGAGGGCAAGCGGACAAGGGGGGAAAGAGCTGCGACCGCCGGTGCAGATGCACAGGAGCAGATTGATCATCATATGATAGATTTTCAGCCTGAAGAGATTCAAGGTCCCGGAGCGTTTGTAATTCAATTTCAGACATAGAGGGATCGGCTTTTGGGGAAAAATGTTTTTTGAAGATTAATTTTCGAGCAAATAATTCAAGGTCTTTGACAAGAGTAAAGAAGTCAGAGCCCCCCACCGGTGAGAAGGATAAGCCTTTAGAGAGAACATTGATTTGTGATGAGGTTAATACATGCTGTGAAAGGTTAATTACCTTTAAAACCTCCTGTTTTCTTGTCCCTCATATTGTACGTATGCTTTTTCCTTTTCACAACTGGTGTGTTGGGGTTTGGAATTAATTTGTTTATGAGAATATTTTCTCCAGTTGTTCCAGTTCTTTTTTCTAAAAAAGAGTCGCCACATGTTCCCTCAGATGCCGAAGAGATGCTTGAGATAGAATGAGATCTAGGCTGATTGTGAAAAACTTTTTTCCGCCACTGGTATACTTTTTTGTTTTGATAATCTTCGAGATCTCGTTGGTATTTTTTCGCTTTATTATCTTGGATCTCCTGCTCCCACTTGGACAGAACTTCGTCCAAGGATGAGTCAAATTTTTTAAATTCGTCACTAGGTAAAGCTTCTTTGATTTTATCGCGTATAAGTTCGATTTCGCGTTCTATCACCTCTAATGTTCTTTTATCATTACCAATAAGCAATTCCAACAGTGTACGAGAACATTTGGTGAGAGTTTCCTCCCATTTGCCGGTAAAAATAGGGTCTTCAATATCCAGTGTAGGAAATAACTGGATGCGCAGACCTCTGGGGATTATATCTTTTTGTAGGTAATTTTCCAGTGCAGCTTTATTCCACCAAGTTTTGGTGCGTTTTTTAAATAATTCCCTAATTTTCAGTTTCAAGTCTTTTACATCATGTGTCTCTCTTTCATTGATTTGTCGTTTACCAAATACCACCCCGAGTTGCGTTACCCAGGTTTTGTCGCGTTTCTTGAAGTCCATGAAACCTGTGGAAGGGTCTATAAACAAGAGGCAACAGAATGAGAGTATCCAAACCTATAAAATTGTCCCCATGGCTAATTGGGACTTGCCCCTCAGCCAGAAGTACATAAAAAACCAAAAAAGAAAATATAGAACGAAAAAATAGCGAT
>VIAB01017306.1:10385-27632 GCA_009801035.1 Oophaga pumilio | reverse complement strand
CAACCGCGACGATCTTCGTGGCGATGCACACATGACAGGTTGATCATGCGCAGTGCAGTCTCCCTCAGCTGGCTTCCCACCAGCATACCTCTGCTCTGGAACATATCTGAAACTGAGTTTCTCATGTGAGGGATAACATAATGGGAAGGGACAGAACCTCCTTTATTACTGTGCCGCTCTAATATCATGGGGTGGGCAGAAAGGGGTTGAGCTGTTTGTTACGGATTTTTTGCGCATTGCTGTTACTTGGAAATGAGGACCCAAATTCAGAACCTGTATTAAAGTGGTTCGACACATATCCAAGTACACACACTTCTTCCTCAGGATATAGCCACATCTAATGCATGTGACGGAAAGTTATCCTCTGCCATATGCATCAACAAATCAGCATTTACAGTTTTACATCACTGTTCTGTCAGCAGCAGGCAACAAACACAACTCTGCACTGTCTAGCAATTACAAACTTATTCTTGGAGAAGTGCGGGATTATTGAGCTCTGCTATATTCCAGCTAAGAATGATGTGAAATACTCTGGTAATGTAGATAATAAGGATATTGCACAGAAACAGTCATCTTAATAACTCAGAGAGATGGGGCTAGTCTGTTGCACAGAAAAGTGTGGGGTGGGAGTTTTCAGTGTAACTATCCCACTCCTCAGTGCATCTGGGATGCAGTTACTGATGGCTCAGCCATCCTATTTGGTATAGGGGCTTGCTGAAGCTGTCAGTGTGACAGAGTGTCACCCCCAACCTGTACACATGGACCATACTGTAATCAGGCTTACATTAACATTCCTTGTCCTATATCTGGTGAGGGCATGTTTGTCTTTGTTCCCCTCTACAGGTGGCATCTCCAATACACAAACCTTTAACAAGCTGCAGACAGGGTTTCTGGGACATTCTTAATCCTTGGAGCTATGTTTAAGGGGGTGGGTGTTAGTATCTCTGCCCAACAAGGGGGCTGATCCCAAGAGTGGTAGGACAATAAGCCACATGTTGGATTAGTTGATGCTGTGTGCTTTGAAGGACAAGGATCTGCAGCTGAGGCCGGATCCTGGTATCATGTATGGAGATTGGAGATCATTTGCCACATGGAATTGTGATGTCTGACCACCCTGCTGGATTTGAGGACTGAATCTAAAGACTGTTGGTGGTGACCTGCGAAGGGCTGGGTTCTTATGCTGAGGCGAGATCAAGGTGACCGTGTGTATTGTTAGAAGCTGCCACGTGGGACTGTGTTGTGTTCCTCATCTGTTGGATCCATTGAATTCACCCAAGGACTATTTCTATTTTCCTGGCGTTGGATTGCCGGGTGGCGCCCCCAGATCTGCTCCCTTTGTGAGGACTCATTGTGGACTAATTACGGACGCTGCAGAATTACTTTCATTTGTGTTGTCCCAGTTCCCTGTTCCAATAAATCTTATTAGATTGTTTATCGGCCTGGTGTCTCTTCCTGCTCTGTCGCATACCCCGTCACAGTCAGTACTTTGATTGACAGATCAGTGTCCAGTCTGGTGCAGGTGTGTTCTGAGCTGTCGGTGTTTTGATTGACAGCTCAGCTGTCCAGTCTGCAACTGGCATGTGCTGGGGTGTTGCCAGGTGTTCATTGTCCCAGGTGATTGCCTGGTTACTTAGCAGGGTTATTAGTCCCAGACCTATGCCAGGTGTGACTTCAGCCAAGTGCGGTTGCTTTTCATTGTGGCTAGTATTTTGTTGATGATCTTTCATTGCCTGACCTTGGACCTCAGTCTGAACCCCCATCTGTTTAATACCTTTTTAACCCTAACATAATTCTTAAATCCATATTAAAGAAGTTTGTCCCTTCGCCAGTGTCTTCCTCATCCCTGCCTCCTCTGGTTTCTGTCGATGGTAGCTTGGAGTATGAGGGTCAGAAGGTTGTGAATTCTTGTATGGTCCGAAAATTCCCTTCAATACCTCATCCACTGGAGGGGATACAGATCAAACGAGAGATCCTGGGTTTCAGCTCTAGATGTCAAGGCTGATCGATAAATCAGGTAATTCCATCTAAAATCTGTGGGGTACGGTAGTCCCCATAGAAGAGGGGGTACTGTCATGATTCCACCCCTCAGTGTGTCTGGATGCATTTACTGACGGCTCAGCAGTCCAGTATGGTACATGCTAAAGCGGTCAGTACTTTTACAGCTCGGTGTCCAATCTGGTGCAGGGGGCATGCTGAACTGTCGATGATTGCCTGGCTACTTAGCTGGGCTTTTAGTCTCAGAACTCTGCCAGACGTAGCTTCAGCTAAAGTTGTTTTTTTCTGTGCATAGTGTTTTGGTTGATGATCTTTCATTGCTGGACCTTGGATCTCGTTCTGACTCTGTCTATTTAAACCCTTTGTTTTGATCCACTATTGTCCTGGTATTTTAACCTCGGACCATTAGCTGGCTTAGTCTTTTGTCTCTTCCCTCTGTGTATGACATACCCTCCTTGCTTTTGACCTCAGACTCCTGGACTATCCCGATTCACTTGTCCCTGAGAAGTGACTCAGCGTCACATTCAGTACTGAGGAGAAGCAAGTGCTGCTGGGAAATGTATTTTTATCATATAAGAATAGGACTACCCATTTCATTATGTGAAGCTGAATGCACAGAGGGCCAGGTAGCGATGATAAAAAATATAGAAAGGTTCAAAAAAGAAATTTTATGTTGAGCTCAGTTTATTACAAATAAGTATACATTTACTGTGCTTTGTGAAAAATAATGTGATTGTTGGAATCACCCTTTAAAATTGAATCTGTCACCCCCTTGACTTATGTAACCTATTAAATGGGCATACAGGTTATATAATGGATAAAATTGTCATAACTATATGCCCCTATCTGCGGTCTTGTAGCGGAGAAATCCTCTTTTATTCATTTATAATAATGAGTTTTTCCAGGCTCTTTGGGGCATGCAGTGTATGGAAGAGAACTGCCTGTGGTCTTCATTGGCATACCAGCCCCCTCATATCAGCGTCACAGTACCCTGTGATGTGTAGTGGTCGCCTCGGAATGCTGTGCCTGTGCCCTGCAATGGCACGATTACACTTGACGTTTCCACCCTTCTATGAGCATTGGCTTCTTTCTTCTGTGCAAGCGCCGGCGAGTCACTGTAAGTGGGAAATGAGGAGAGTACCTTATCACCGCACACGCCGGAGGTCACTGGAGTGGAAGTAGCAATGACTTGCCGGCCCCGACACAGAAGAAAAAAGAAGCCAATGCCCTTAGAAGGGCGGAAACGTCAAGTGTAAATGCGCTATTGCAGGGAGCAGGTGCGGGAATCCGGGGCCACCTACACTGCATGCCCCAGAGCCTGGAAGAACTCATTACCATAAATGAATAAAAGAGGCCTTCTCCACAACAAGATCGCAAATATGATGCATACAGGTATGACTATTTTAACCATTCTTTAAACTGAGTGCCCATATTAATAGGTTGCAAATGTCTAAGGGGTGACAGATTCCCTTTAAACGTATGACCTAAAACCTATAATTAAAGATCCTCCACTGGCTTTTAACTTTGTCACGCTTGAACCATGATCGCTGGGTCCTCATCAGCCTTTCCAGTAATCTGAACAAAGCCTGTCCATGATATGTTGGACTCGAACGACGCCATAAAGGCAGCACACTGTTCGGCAATCCTAGTCTTTGTCACAGATTTCCAAACTGTTAAGTACAGTTTGTTGTATTTAAAAGCAGCTAATATTTGATGCTTTTCAATTACACAATGCTGGTTAAGTACAATTCTTATTGCCAACTATTTCATGTTCGTTGTCTGAACTACTGGATAAGCACTTGCAAAAAATGAAAAACATAGACCATCTTATAAAGTAGAGTTTTTGCATGACTTTTGTATAGTCTCAAGATTGGTCTTGACATAAGAATTCAAATACTGTAAACCTAGACTAATTTAGTGTCAACGTTTACTCTGACCATTACATGTCTATTATTTTTAGGAGGTCTTCTGAGAGTTTGGCATTTTTATTTTGTATTCATATCATATAGCGTTAGTTCCCTGTTAGTGTAGTCAGACTTAGAGCACAGAAAGAGCGCTGGAGCTGTTTGTACTTAAATGACACCCAGCTGAACCAGTCAAATAAAGCGTTGCCAGTCAGATATTCCATTAACTAGCAAACAAGCAATTCAATCAAGTATTTAAAGTGCTTGTTAGCAGTGAACAACTGTTTCCAGTCTTGAAATGTTCAGCAGCATCTTTATTTACATTGATAGCCGAATGCCTTTTTCTCATGTAGCAAAGTATCTCGGTTTTAAATAATTTCTTAAAGTCAGCATTGGGAATGCTCCATCAAGGACAAATGAGCTAGTTAGTTTGCATCCCTTCAGTGATGATTTCCTTCTTTTGCCGTCCTTTATAACCAGTTGCATTCCTGTGGATTTCTTATTTTTCTAGCACAAGAAGGTTAAGTAATGTTTTAACCTTCCTCTTTCTGTCCATTGCTCTTTCAAATATGTTGCACTTTGCACAAACCCGGTGCAGCAAATTGGCTCTTGTAAAAATTGGAATCCATTGAGGACTCTTGTATCCAAGTTCTGCAGATGTTAGACATTTGGCGATGTTCTTGTTTGGCTCCATCTGTACATTTGTCAGCTGATTGAAGCGTATCTGGTAATTATGTTAGCATTCCAACTCTGACACAAATGTTTTGGACATGTCTTTTTTTTTTTTGCTAAATAAAATGTAATTTATACCTATAATTTCACTTGCTAAAATGAAATAATTTCTGGGGCATAGATTTTAGCAATGTAAAATATTCCCTTTTCTAATGAAAAAAAAAGTATTTGAGTATTGACCCTTACAGTAAAAATTTATCGTAAGTTGAACATATAAATCCTCTGGGGTTTTCTGGTTTCATGAATTCTAAATTATAGGATATTGTAATATATTTTTGCTATTGATTCCTCATAGTTTCTGCTTTTTGCATTACCTGATTGTCAGTGCCCAGAAACCTTAATTTTTTGGGTTAAAAGTCATCCTAATCAGGTGGAAAAAAAAAAAGGAAACGGGAAACTTTGTGCCGCCTGAACCTGATCACAAATCTCTCTTGTTATGACTGGGAAAAACGTGGGCCCTAAATCGTCAATGTTTACGTTTTAACATAAAAGACCTTGCCTGTTTTTTGCAGAACATGAATTACGACCTTTGGCTGCATAACGTCACTTTCGGTCAGCTCTGCCAAACTGGTAGAAACTGGGGCAAGCGTGGCAACGCCACTCAACAAATTAATCAACGGTGGCAGTATACTTTATGCCGTAAATTTTACTCCAGTTGCTGTATAATATTTTTTGGACTATTAGATACCTTTTTCTACCAAAAAAAAAAAAATTATATTAAAGCTGACACCCACACTGCTCCTGACAGTTTAACCCTCTAAATTGTGCGATTGATATCGATGGCAGCATTCAGAAGGCAGAGAGAGGGGGCCCCCCTCTGCCCTCCAATCGAGAGGGGTCCCCCCCTCTGCCCTCCAATCGGCATCCCCACAAAGTCGTCACTGGAGGGTAGTGGGGGGGCGATTGTTGCCATCATGACCCGATGTCATCCGATCAGGCTACAGCAAGCCCCTTAGATCATGTCCAGAGCGTGGTCTAAGAGGCTTGTGCACTTAGTTCAGCACTGATAGTTATAAGCCATTGCAATGTTTTATAACAACAATAAGGCTGCTAAAAGTCAGTCTCATAGTGGGACTAAATAAAAAAGTAATAAAAGAAATCTGAAAATAATAAAATTCATTTCACTGATACATTTTTATTTTTATGTAAAAAAAAAATGAATAAAAAAGTAAATTTGTGTTATCACGGAGTCTGGAAGGACCTGCCCCATAAAACTGTCAGACTAGTTAACCCCTTCAGTGAACACCATTATAAAAACAAAGAAAAATCGTGGCAAAAAGCTATGCTTCTTCATCATACCACTAAATAAAAAGTATAATAAAGTGCGATCAAAAAGGCAAATGTAAATAAAATGGTATCTCTGAAAACATCATCTTGTCCCGTGTAAAAGTGCTAAAAAAAAGATATAAATGAGGCATCGCTGTAATCGTACTGACCCAAAGAATAATGCTGCCTTATCGGTTTTACTATATGCAGATTGGTATGAAAAAAAAAATATAACTTTTCCTGAATTGCTGGTTTTTGTTAATTTGTCATTTGTCCAAAATTGGAATAGAGAGCGATCAAAAAATGTCATGTGCCTAAAAATGGAACCAATAAAAACATCAACTCATCCCAAAAAAACACCCCTCAAAGGAAATTCACCAAATTCTTTACTCCCCAATCCAAATGCCTCCCACCTTTTTGAGCCCTAGTGTGCCTAAATGACATTGTGTACACATTTGGCATTTCTGTAGCGATGAGAGCCCACCTAATTTACGGTTGCGTGTCTCCAGAAGCTTGAGCTGAGCATTATAAACTGGGAACTACAACATACTGGTCACTACATCGGCAGTTTGCAATTTTCACTCAACAACATCCATTGCTGCCTGTTTCTTAAAAACTTCCATGGAGTCAAAATCATCACTACACCTGTAGATAAATTCCAAAAGAGGAATAGTTTCCAAAATGAGGTCACTTGAGGGGGGATTATGCTCTTCTAGCACATAGGGGCTCTGTATATGGAGTCAGCAAACTATTGTAGGAAAATCTGCACTCCAGGAGGTCAAGTAGCATGCAGTCCCTCCCGAGTCTCGCCTTATGGCTAAGCAATACTGTACAGCCTCATGTGGGGTATTTCTACATTCAGCAGAAATTGTGGGACAAATTTTTATGTCATTTTTATCCATTTCCCAGTGTGAAAATGTAAAATCTAGGGCTAAAACAAAATATTTTTGGTAAAAATGTATTTTTTTTCTTCAATGCCCAATGGTATAAACTTGTGACAGACCTGTAATGTAAATATGATCACTGCACCCCTAGATTAATTCACTGAGAGATGTGTAGTTTGTAAAATGGGGTCACTTATTGTTCTGCTCTTCTGGCACCTTATGGGCTCTCCCAGTGGGTTATGGCACCCACAAAACTGTAACAGTAAAATCTGCACTATAATATGTCGCTTCTTCCCTTCTCAGCTTTGTACTGTGCCTGAAAAGCATTTCCCGATTACATGTAGGGTACAATTTCCCGTTACCCTTGTGAAGATAAAAAATTTGGAGCCAAAAAAAAAACATTTTTGTGTGATTAATGTGATTTTTTTTTTAATTTCACAGCTCCTTGTTATGAACCTCTGTGAAGCACCTGGGAGTTAAAGGTGCTCAATTCACATCTAGATACATTCCTTGAGGGGTCTAGTTTCCAAAATGGGGGCTCTTGTGGGGGATTTCAACTATTTAGGCACTTTGGGGGCTCTCCAAACATAGCATGATGTCCACTAATGATTCCAGACAGTTTTGTGCTCCAAAAGTCCAATGATGCTCCTTTCTTTCTGAGCCCTGCCATGTGCCCAAACAGTAGTTTTACACCACATATGGGGTATCTGTGTTCTCATGAGTAATTGCACAACAAATTGTGGAGTTCATTTTCTCCTGTTTACCTTGTGAAAATAAAAAAAATGTGGGTCTAAAGTAAAATTTTTGTGAAAAAAAATTAAATGTTACTTTTTTTCTTTCCACATTCCATTAATTTCTCTGTCAAGCACCTGAAGGTTTAGTAAACTTCTTGAATGTGGTTATAAGTACTTTGAATGGTGCAGTTTTTAGAATGCTGTCAGTTTTGAGTAATTTCTGTAATATATATATAGGCTCCTCAAAGTCACTTCAAATGTGATGTGGTCCCTAACCAAAAAAATTTATGTTTCAGAAATTGTGCTGATGTAAAGTAGACTTGTGGGAAATGTTATTTATTAAGGCTACTTTCACACTTCAGGCTTTTTGTATCAGGCGCGATCCGGCGTGTTTTTAAAAAAACGCATCCGGTACCGGATGCGTTTTTTTAGCATTGACTTACATTAGCGCCGGATCGCGCCTGATGTCATTGCGTTGCATCCGTTTCTGGCCGGATCCGTCGGAAATGTACATTCCGGCGGCCGGACAAGACGCTGACTGCAACGTTTTGTTTTTTTTCCGGAGCCGCCTGATAGTGCCTGAATCGGCACTTCAGGCGGCCGGAAACAATGTAAATCTATGGAGCCGGACCAGTATTTTGACAAATCCGTCAGAAAACTGATCCGGAATCCAAGGGGTCTCTCTCTCTTTTTATATTTCCGGGTTGAAAAGGTCAGGAGTCAGGACGGATCCGGCAAGAAAACTGATCAGTTGCATCAGTTTTTTCAAATCAGCGCCAGATCCGTCCTGTCAGGCATAGGACGGATTATGCCTGACACAAAAAGCCTGAAGTGTGAAAGTAGCCTTAGTGTTTTATCTGACATAACTCTTAAAAAAAAAAGAAAATTGCAAAATCATATCAAACCAATTTCACCTCTTATCATGAAGTCCATTATGTCACGAAAAACATTCTCAGAATCAGTGTGATCCATTGAAGCTTTCCAGAGTTATTGTCGCATAAAGTGACATTGATTAGAATTGTAAGATTTGGCCTGGGCATGAAGGTGAAAACTGGCTTTAGGGGTGAAGGGGTTAAGCAAGCAAATCTGATCACAGTTCACTGGTTGTTAGCAATGGGACATTGTGGCTGGCATAGTTAAAAATAAACTGTCAGTTGTTTTTTCACCCCAAAGTAGCATCATCACAGTAAAGTACCTGTAATGGTTACTTCCATGCCTTTGTATTACAAATCTGTGTTTCCGTTGTCTTGTAATCCATCAGCGAATTCTTATGCAGATGAACTCATAAGTGTAGGGGCTTTGTCTGCTCTTAAACTCTCTGGCTTCTATGGTCACCTTCTACTCCTGATGCCAGTCTCCTGCCAGTGTGCCTATGAGTGACATATCATTCTCTGTCACCTGCTATCCCGTCGCATGTGCGGTACCATCCTTATAACGTTACGAGAGCCGGTATATCTACTTGTGCATCTGCCTTTTACTTGAACGATGTGATCTGTGCAAGAAGCTGGGCCGGGGGGGGGGGGGGGGGGGGCAAATGCGCTGTCCTTCCCGGTGGTGTTGCATGTGCCAATGGATTTTATGGCTCTTTTAATGTCATCTGGCTATTAATAGGCATGAACCGTCTCCAAAATGATGGTGCGTGTGTAAGATGTCGGCAAGTCACAGAGAAGAGTGACCTGTTAATCGCTGGCAGGAATCTGGCATCTTTAGGAAGAGATTAGAGAAACTGGTAAACTGTAAGTGCCAACGAAGCCCCTGCACTTTCAAGCTCATTTGCATAAAAGTTTTCCAATAGATTGTAAGACAGTGGAGACACGGATCTGTCACAAAGGCACCATGGCTGGAATAACCGGTGAGCACTGTTGCTGCTATACAATAGCTGGTGTAATAAGGTACATCTTAGCCGGAATACTGATGAGATATTCTGGCCTTCATAAATTTCTGTGTTTGTAGTATATGACCTGAATATTACCATAGCGTAGATAAAACAATTTTGTTCTTCTTGTATCCAATTATTTTTTGACCAGTGTTAGTCCCATATTCCGATGAAAATATGTTGAAACTGCTTTTCATTCCCAGAAGTTTCTGCAGCTTGTGCTGCATATGAAGCTACCCTAAGACCTGACTCTTAGACTAAGCTTCGATTTTCACGTAATAGTCTGTTTGTGAACTGACAAGCTCTAGTGTTTTAAAAATTCCCCATCTTCCCAATAATTCATGAGAATAGGGCCTTCCCAATTCTATTATTTTCATTCCTATGTATTAGGAATTGCCAATTTGCTTTTATTTAAAGGAATCAAGCAGAAAAGTTTAAAACATGCATTAGATGGTTAGCAACGCAAAGATTTCAATTTGTGTTTTCCTTTCCAAGTTCTGCTTTGTTCTAGAGGGTTTTCCTTCTGTCAGCCTCTCGGTTTTCTCAGGCGTTTACAGCCCATGT
Organism: Oophaga pumilio; assembly: GCA_009801035.1. Classification (NCBI taxonomy): domain Eukaryota; kingdom Metazoa; phylum Chordata; class Amphibia; order Anura; family Dendrobatidae; genus Oophaga; species Oophaga pumilio. The sequence goes on along the minus strand of VIAB01017306.1, from coordinate 17,677 downwards.
CGTTCTGTTGGATATGTCACATTTTCCATGTTTTAATGACAAGCAAGACGTACTTATCTGCAGATCTCAGTTTGCTTAGCAGTTTCAGGATACATCATTGTTTAGCTGCTTTATGTTCTCTTTGTCTTGTGCACTTAAACAATTAAATATATTTTGCTGCCTGTAAAATAAAGCACCAAAGGAATTTTCTGATGGATTTTTGTTGGCTAATTTAGACATACTGTTAGAGTGGAGCTACAGCGTGGTGATAAAATCTTCATTTTCCCAAGTTATTCGGAAACTACTTTTTATAATGGATACTGGGTTTCAGACTATGTAGTGCTGTAAAATTTACATTATTTGTTGTCAACTGAGAGAATAGCCAGTCTGGGAATTTTACATTTTTGCAACCACAGTTTGCAATATTTTTAAAACAAATCATATATGAGACTACATTTATATTGCAAGCGCATTCAAAAATTGCTGTAAATGCAAATGCCATATAATGAAGTTAATATAGGCGCTCACACTTCCCTAGATCCCGAAAAATGAAAACGTTATGGGTCTTGCAAAATGTTGAAATAAACAAAAATATTTTTCTTTCAAGTTTAAAATTTTGTTTCACCATTTAAATAGAAAAAACCTATGAATCTTTGGAATCTGCATACTCTTATGCATCGTTGGTATCTGTGTACTCGTACTTACCAGGAAATATTGTCAGGTCAATTTTACCATATAGTGGACATGGTACAGTAAATAAAAAAAAAAGTTGTGAAATTGCATTTTTTTTTTTCAATTTCGCTGCCCTTCAAATTTATTTCCTGCTTTCCAGGTCATCACATAAAAACAATTACTATAGTTTTCTGACTAGAAGATGCACTTTTTTCCCAAATTTTTTTTTGGGAAAATGGGGGTTCGTCTTATAGTAGGAATATAGTTACAAATACTGTGGCGGCTATCCTGGTCTGACGCTGCAGGACAGTGCAGCCTCCATTCCCATGCTGATGCAGCAGTCATCCTCCGGGATGTGGCGGTTTACCGCCGGCATGTTGTGAAAGCCCAGATGCCCAGTGGTCTCTGGGAAAATGGCCGCCGGAATTCGTTTTTTTAAGTTTTTCATCATATGTGGGTGTGAATATTTCCACAAATACATATGGTTTGACCGTGATATTGCAGCAATGCAAAGTCATGTAGATGTTTGGTGTACAGGGCAAAGCACCAGTTACTATTGTTTTTTGGTCTTGAGTTATATATGGGCAAAGTTTGGCATAAATTTTATGCAACGCGTTTTACAAGCTACTTTGACACAAAATTGCGGCTGAAATATTGTTTTGTCATAGCCGGTAATAATTTTATTGTGTTTAGCAGCAAAAGTTGAGCTAGTATGCCAAATTTCAGCATCATAGTCAGTATAGAACTCTAATGGCTATGCGCCAAAGTTTGCAAAATCCTCTTAGCTGAAGCCGAAGGCTTGGTGGAACCTCCAGTGAAAGGTCAACAGTGCCCAATGTATTTGAGATCTGGCCCTAAAAATTTACAGAACCTCTTTTCAAACATACATGTACATCCTTATAAATTTTCAACAAAATCGGAGAAGGTCGAGTGGGGACGATTTTTAAAACTGGTCCACTTGATGTGGAATGACCCAATATTATAATTGTTACAGCTACTATATATTGGGATAGGATCTTGGAGATGGGAATACCCCATTTATGGCAAAATATAAATCCTATATTTGCCACATCCAGACCCTTAGGTGTTACACAACTGAATATCAGATATGCATTCCCTTGGACCTCTACATCCCTGCCCCTTAAATTTATCTGGAGTACTCCTTTTAAACTGACAATAATGTACCATTTAAGTTACTCTCTCTCTCTCTCTCTCTCTCTCTCTCTCTCTCTCTCTCTCTGTTCCTGGACATTATTTTATTGCCTTTTTTATCAAATCTATTTTTCTATATATGTATTAAAGATGGAGTAAATTGTGAACCCTAAAAAGTCAACGAGTGCCATGAAAGCCGAGAGGTGGCATGGAATGAAACTGATGTTAATGATAAGGTTTTCATCTTACTGCTAGTGTAATATTTTTTCTTTTCTAGTTGATCTCTACTTGGTTGTCCTTCTCTATGCCATCTCCATTATTTACATATTTGATAGATGTATTTCATAGATTATTTTTTTGTATTGTGGATTAATTGGACCATTTTCAGGATAATTCTGCATTTTTAGCTTGTTCTGGTTGATAGTGTGTGTTCAAAGTTTTTCGGTTCATACACGGGAGCATTTAAATAAGTTCTGTACAAAGCTAGCAAAATCTTGGATGTGTAATTATGTATTTAAGATATACACAGTTCAATGATGCAGAGAAACTGTTTAAGATGCTGTAATCAAAAGTTAAATCCCTTCAATAGAAGTAGAAAAGCTTCTAATGCATGGGTGCTTTGATTGTCATTTACTGATATAGTGATTTCCAAGCAACGCTCTATTTATCTACATTTCACAGGGGAACGGGAAATTATCAGTTGCATTTAAGTCATTTAAAGTTTTGTGATTAAGATATTTTCTTTAAAATTACATAAATGATTTTTTTTTTTATTTTGAAATCGTTTTGCCACTTGACAAGAGTTTTCTGTCAGTAAGAATCCTTATTACCTTTCACTATACTGCACACCTTATAGTTCATGACACCTGTCATTCATTGAATCTGCATCATTTGTGGTGAGATATAACTAGATATGAACAGACCTTTTGAAATTTGAATTGCTGACTTTCCCCAGTTTTCCCCAAAAATTGGATTTGTAGCGAATTAATTTGTAAATGCAAGAAGGAGAGAGAGCGAGCCAAGCTTGAGAGAGAGAGGACTCTGTTGATCATAAGAGAATACACTACAGAAGAGAGAATGAGGACCCTGCTCATTATAATGGCTTATACTATACAGGAGAAAGAGCCCCACTGACCTTAAGACTTTACACTCTACTCTAAAGAAGAGAGCAAGAGCAGCCCACTGACTATAAGAGCTTACACTCTACCGAAGAAAGAGAGAATTCTGTTGGTCTTAAAAGGTTACATTCTACATTAGTTGAGAGAGAACCTTGCTGACCTTAAGAACTTACACTCTACTTTACAGAAGAGAGTGAGGACCTTGATGATCATAAAATCTTACACTTTAAAGGAGAGAGAGAACCCCGGTGACCATAAGAGCTCACACTTTAAAGGGAATCTGTCACCCCAAAAATGCCATATCAAGTAAAGATATGGCTGAATAGTGTGTCCCATAACTAAGCTAACGGTGGGTATCATATATCATGATACCCCCGTTTTCATAGCAAAATACCTTTGTAAAGTTGGTGATTGAACGTGTCAATCACGGTGGTCAGGTCAGGAGGGCGGCGGTTTTCATGTCCTCCTCCGCCCCCGCTCCTTGTCATCTCTTTCGTATCGCTGTCTGTGAATACCACAGACGGCGTTAGTTTCCCGCAATTGTGCAATTCAAAATTCTGCCGGCGCATGTGCAGTATGCTTTGCCCAGCAGTGTGCAAAGCATAAAATTACTACAGCGCATGTGCTAGTCTTTCCTTGCCCCGGAAGTCGTCCAAGGCAAGCAGGATTTTCCGGGGCAAGGAAATACTAGCGCATGCGCTGTAGTAATTTTATGCTTTGCCCACTGCTGGGCAAAGCATACTGCGCATGCGCCGGCAGAATTTTGAATTGCGCAATTGCGGGAAACTAACGCCATCTGTGGTATTCACAGACGGCGATACGAAAGAGATGACGAGGAGCGGGGGCGGGGGAGGACATGAAAACCGCCCCCCTCCTGACCTGACCACCGTGATTGACACGTTCAATCACCAACTTTACAAAGGTATTTTGCTATGAAAACGGGGGTATCATGATATATGATACCCACCGTTAGCTTAGTTATGGGACACACTATTCAGCCATATCTTTACTTGATATGGCATTTTTGGGGTGACAGATTCCCTTTAATGTAAAGAGGGAGAGAGAACCCTGCTGACCTTAAGAACTTACACTCTACAGAATAGAGCGAGGACCCTACTGATCATAAGAACTTACGCTCTACTTTACAGACGAGAGTGTGGACCTCTGCTGATCATAAGATTTTACACTCTATAGGAGATGGAGAACTCCGGTGACCATAAGAGCTCACACTTTACGGTAAATAGAGAGAGAGCACCCTGCTGATTATAAGAGTTTACACTATACAGACAAGATAGAGAGGATCCTGCTGTCCATAAGAGCTTGCACTTTGCAGGAGAGAGACTTACACACTGACTCTGGAGATGGAAAACGACTGTGACAGGTGAATTGTTAATAGCTGCAGGGCATTATAGACGTGTCTGTGTGGCAACACAAAATGATGTTACCCGATCTCTGATACTACTGGTCGTACATAGTGTCGGGCAATATTTTTCTTTCTGTCGCAATCTCAGAATGTTCAAATTCACGTGAAACCGCAAATTTAATGAAAGTTGACTCAAACTCCATCCTCCGTGGCTCAATCCGCTCATCTTTAATTGTAAGGTTTTATAATAGGGCAATGGATATGACAGAATCCTGCCTCTGCAGGCTCAAATACGAACATCTGTCTGTCTTCAAGCCCGATCACTAACTAAAATCCCTGAGCAATACTGTGCAGCAAAGATACTATGTTAACTTTCTTCTAAGGTAAAAAGGGACATGGACCATGTCCCTTTTACCTTTATCCCTGGTTCCCCCTCTCCCTCCTCCCCTCCCCCTCCCTTCCATCCCCTTGTTGTCTCCTTTAGGTTTCCTCACCCTTTTTTGTGCTCTGGTTCTGCATTTGGTTAGTTAATTAACTCACCCATGATACTCCAGAGCTTCAGTTAAATCATTATGTTCATTTGTCGATTAATAGTAACCAAGAATCACTCATTTCTTTATTAATGATATTTTGATAGAGACGTTTGCATCTTCATTTTCGTAAACATGAAATTATTGAAGGTCATGTGTAACTACGAGGCATGTATGACTATGAATACTGTACTATTTGTTTCTTCTGTCTCTCATGTTTGATTGGATAATATATTTATGCTGATGCTTTTCACCTAGTGATTCTCAATAAATAAAACATTGAAAATAAAACTAAGGTAAAATAGGACTGATCAGTATAGTAGGACACTGACAACTTGAAGGCTTTATTCTCTTTCAGAAAATTTAGGTCCCCGGGCAGAATTTTTCTTTATAAAATAAACAAGCCAGCTTTACTCACCATCCTTGGGTCCAGCGCCGAGTCTCATCCGCTTTCTCAGTGTCCCATATTGACTACAGCACTGAAGTCACCATGACAGCATAGCAGAAGATTGGAGAGCTCATTATCTCTGAGCAGGCGTTCTCTCTATACAGATAAAGCTGCCGACTTCACCGATTGACTGTTGATTTGATATGAGCACCACAGTGAATACTGGACACCAAGACCAATAGCAGAGACTAAGCGCTATATCTGGGGATGATGAGTAAAGAACGTTTTTGTTTTTTTGTTTTTTAACTGAGCCCTTGCAAGTTTTTCTGAATGGGGACAACTTCTTTGACTTTTACACATCTACACGTTTTATTTATTTAAGGCATAATTGTGTGTGCTATTAAAAGGTGTCAAGCTTCTAAAGTAATGTTCGCCTTGTGATGAAGAAAAGCACCACCTGTAAAAATTGCTCTTGCTAAATCTGTAATTCAGAAACTACTAAAGTTGAGCAAAAATTGAGTTGAGCACATGAACTTGGTTTAGCGACTACATTCAAATTCTGTGGCCACTGAACCAGAGCTCTAGAAGCCACACTGCTAAGCAAATAACTAAATAGCCTTTGCAAACTGCTCTTATGGTTCTTTTGCAGAAAGCCATTTTTCATTGTAAATTACTTTACACGTGCGCCAAGTTTTCCTCATTACATACCTGTGATGAGATTCAGTCAAAATCCTATATTTTACTCAACAGTGTATAATAGAGAGCCTTCCCATGTTTTTCTTTTAGAATTGGTAAATTATAATATTAAAATTTCTGTTGTACGTTTTCTGTAATCTTTAGAAATATCTGATAGTTCTTGTTTGTCGCTTTGAGTAAATTAAAATTTAAGATTCAAAAATCAGTAGCCTATCTGAAAAGTAATAGCTGTCAAGAGAGCATGCACTAAAAAAATCAAATGCAATAAATCATTAAAGTTGTTAAACATACTTTCTCGCTAAATAAATTTAGCATTTATAACTACTGCTAACTCAATTTTTATGGTCCCGACGGTGAAAGCTTTGGTTTCAGTCCAATGGAAGTGCAAAGAGCAGTGCTCTATTAACACAGGAAACTGTTAGACTCATATATTATATAGTTATTACTAATGGAGTGATCTATTTCACGTTATTTACCGGTATGTTAATGTTGATGATTAAGGCTTACAGCAAATGAAAACCCAAAAGTCATTATCTCAGTAAATTAGAATAATTAACAAAAAAACACCTGCAAAGGCTTCCTAAAGGTTTAAAAAAGTCCCTTAGTCTGTTTCACTAGGCTCCACAATCATGGGGAAGACTGCTGACTAGACAGATGTCCAGAATGCAGTCATTGACACTCTACAAGGAGGATAAGCCACATAAGGTCATTACTAAAGAAGCTGGCTGTTCACAGAGTGCTGTATCCAAGCATATTAATGGAATGTTGAGTGGAAGGAAAAAGGTGCACAAGCAATCGGGATAACTGCAGCCTTGAAAAAGGATTGTTAAGAAAAGTCCATTCTAAAATTTAAGGGAGATTCACAAGCTGTGGACTGCTTCTGGAGTCATTGCTTCAAGAGCCACCACACAATGACGTATCCAGGACATGGGAAACAGGTGTCGCAGTCCTTGTGTTAGGCCACTCATGACCGATAGACAAAGCCAGAAGCGTCTTACTTGGGCCAAGGAGAAAAAGAACTGGTTCGTTGCTCAGTGGTCCAAGGTGTTGTTTTCAGATGAAAGTAAATTTTGCATTTCATTTGGAAATCAAGGTCCTAGAGTCTGGAGGAAGATAGGAAAGGCACACAATCTAAGCTTCTTGAGGTCTAGTGTGAAGTTTCCACAATCGGTGATGGTTTGGGGAGCCATGTCATCTGCTGGTGTAGGTAGGTCCACTATGTTTTATCAAGAGCAAAGGCAGAGCAGCCAGGAAATTTTAGAGAACTTCATGCTTCCCTCTGCAGACAAGTTTTTTGGAGATTGACATTTCATTCACCAGCAGGACTTAGCACCTGTCCACCTGTTGTTTAAAACAACTGTATCACTGTGCTTGATTGGCCAGCAAACTCGTCT
>VIAB01017302.1:0-10836 GCA_009801035.1 Oophaga pumilio | reverse complement strand
ATTTCTCAATCTTCTCCATTACTGGCGTCCGGGTTATTCAGTCTGCACTCGGATGACATCTGACTGAAGTTAAATGTTTCACACGCAGCCATAGGCATGTATGGATGTGTGAGATCTGATTCTCGAATGCAATCACAGCATGTTGTGACTGTTCTCTCATGCCGATTCTCTCATTTTCTCTCATATCTGAGCTGCCCAATAGAATAACACTGGTCCGAGTGCCATGCGATAAAGCAACAGCATGCAGCCGGGTTATACGCTTGTGTCTAAGTGAGCCCTAAGGGTACAAGAGAAAAGGGCTGCAGGGTAGCTGACAATCTGCAGTAGCAACAGTATAATCCCTTCTGTCTCTTGGTAACAATAAGTGTGCATCGCACCAGCCAAGATTTAAAAAAAGGTTTACACAAATAAAGAAGAAAAATGAATATATCTGTTTTTTTATGATTTTATTTTCTTTATAATTGCAAAAAAAAAACCAACAAGTATTTGACATCACCACATCTGTACTGACTTAAACTAGTTGAACTCGTCAACAAGACAGAATCCATAATGACCCAGAATTGATGTTTTATGATCATTTCACTTTAAAAAAAATGAATGAAAAGCACTCAAAAAATCTCAATAAATATTACTCAATAAAAAAATCCCTCACAGAACTCCGTCCACAAAAAATGAAAAAGTTACAGCTTTTACAAAAAGTTGACATATAAAACATTATTTGGGGGGAAAATTGGATTTTATTGTAAAAAAGTCATGAAAAATATAAATAAATGATACATATTTAATATCATTGTGTCCATAATGACACAAACTATAAAATAAGTTTCCCACCCTTAAAGAAAAACATCATAATTGGTTTTATGTCATGTTTCACAAAAGATAGAAAAGTAATAAAAAAATACATACTCTAAAATGGTACTAATAAAACCACAAATCGTCCAACTTCTAATAAGCATTCAAACAGATGGGCCAGAAAAAAAAACATGTAGTTTCTGATGCTTTCCTCTGTACTAATAACTCAGGAATTCTGCAAATGGAATAAGTTGAAAGAAAATTTTTTAGCTCTAACCACTACTCCTTTTCCACCGAGCCTCTGTGTGCTCAAGCACTTATGTACAGCCACATAAAGGATATTGACTTACTCATGCAAAAATGTACCCTATAATTTATTACTCAATTTCTCCTACTATCTCTTCTATAAAAGAAAACTATTGAGCTATATCTTCATAATATTGTAACATAAAAGTTTTCATTGTCATAGGCCAATGGTAAAGAAATTTTTTAGAGGTCTATAGGGTGAAAATATTCACTAAAACCACAGAAAAAATCCTACAGGTGTTCATTTTTCAAAACGAGGTAACTTCTGGGGTGCTCCGTTGAACTAATACTTTAAGGATTTTGCAAATTTCATAAATAGAATGAAAACAAATCCAGTAAAATTTGCACTCCATGCCATGCACCAAAAGAGTGCAACCACATATTTGCATTTTCACAAGAAGGTTCTGTGCATGATTTGGTTAGTACTATAAGAAAAAAGTTTTAGGCAGGTGTAGAAAAAATGCTGAACTATATGAATGCTTTAAAAAATAGAAGTGCTAATAATTTATTATTAGCAAAATACAAAGTTTGTGAACAAAAGAGAAATCTAAAGAAAATCAATAAGTGGTATGACCGCGCTTTGTCTTTAAAACAGCATCTAAGAATCAATTCTTCTGGGTACACCTATACAGTTTTTAAAGAACTCGACATGGAGGTAGTTCCTAACATCTTGGAGAATTTATGCAGATCCTCCTCTTTATTTAAGTCCACACAGACTCAACAATGTTGAGATCAGGGCACTGTTGGAACCAGATTATCAAATCCTGGTCTCCTTGTCCATCTAAACACTGTTGTTAGTTCTTGATGTCATTAAATGTATGTTTAGGGGTAGTTTTCCTGCTGCTGAATAAATTTGTAGCCAATCAGATGCTTCACTTATGTTGCTGCATGATGGATAAGTACATGGCTGTATTTCTCAGCATTGAGGACACCATTAATCTTGACCAAGTCTCCAACTCTGTTTGCTGAAATGCAGCATCAGACTTGAGGGAACCGTTCGCAAGCAAATTGCCTTCTATTTGATCCAAATATTTACATTTCTGTATCATCAGTATATAGCACCTGCTGACAATTTTATGCTCCTAAATTACTATATTTTTTCCATAGTTGAATCATTTGGCCTTGTTTCCATGTTGAAGGTATGTTTTTTCTTTGTGGCCATAATACTTCCATGAAGATCACTTCTAGGAAGGCTTGTTCAAATTTAGAAGGATATAGCAAGGTCCCACTGGTTGATGCCAGTTCTGAGCTGATGGCACTACTGGACATCTTACAATTTTGAAGGAAAGTAAGTATGATGTGTCTCTTATCTGCTGCACAAAGCTTACTTGTCGAGCTGCTGCGTCTATGGGCATAAACATTGTCCATTTTGTGCTGATGTCAATGCTGTGAAATACAGTGAGATACTTATCCCTCAAGAAAAAGTCTCTCTGGGATTACATGAAGAAAGAAAAAGATTTGCACATGTAGAGATCTACAGAAGTGGTTAATTTCTGTGGTTAGTTCTGCAAAGTTGTTTGGAACAACTTCCCTGTTGAGTTCCTTTTAAAAATGTGTGAAAGTGTACATGCTACGTTGATGCCATTTTGAATGCAAAAATATTGATTTGATTCAGATTTTACTTTTGTTCAATCATTTTGCTTTTATATTAATGGATAAAAATATTAAAACTTCTTATAAAATTATTAAGTTGCTTCACTTTTTACTCACACCTGTATAAAACTTTTGCACAATATTGTAGAAAATGTAGACATGGGCCTTCTATTAATTTTCAGAAGGCGTAGTTTATCTTATTTTACTGTTCGGGTCACACTTTTATCCTTTAATATCTATTTTTATTTAGTCATTTATTTATTTTATGTCAATTTGCATGAAGGTGCCAGTGTGTATAAAGTGCTGAATGGCAATTTAACAATGCGTCAGGTTTAAGATACATTTTTTAATTTTGTAATTTAGATTTTAAGTTTGAAAACTGTTTTGGTTACCAGAGGTGCAAAATGTAAAAAAAAAAACCTAACATTGAAAGAGTAAAAGAAATCAGGAAGACTCAGGGATTTAGTATAGATTATACCTTTTTACCACATTTATGGTAGCTTTACATACTACAGGGTGGGCTATTTATATGGAAACACCTAAATAAAATGGGAATGATTGGTGATATCAGCTTCCTGCTTGTGGCACATTAGTATATGGGAGGGGGAAAACTTTTCAAGATAGGTGGTGACCATGGCGGCCATTTTGAAGTCAGCCAGTTTGGATCCAGCTTTATTTTTTCAATGGGAAGAGGGTCATGTGACACATCAAACTTATTGAGAATTTCACAAGAAAAACAATGGTGTGCTTGGTTTTAACTTAACTTTATTCTTTCATGAGTTATTTACAAGTTTATGACCACTTATAAAATGTGTTCAAAGTGCTGCCCATTGTGTTGGATTGTTAATGCAACCCTCTTCTCCCACTCTTGACACACTGATAGCAACACCACAGAAGAAATGCTAGCACAGGCTTCCAGTATCCGTTGTTTCAGATGCTGCACATCACGTATATTCACAGCATAGACAATTGCCTTCAGATGACCCCAAAGATAAAAGTCTAATGGGGTCAGATTGGGAGACCTTGGTGGCCATTCAACTAGCCCACCGCGACCAATCCACTTTCCAGGAAACTGTTCATGTAGGAATGCTTGGACCTGACACCCATAATGTTGTGGTGTACCATCTTGCTGGAAAAACTCATGGAACGTTAGGTATAGGCGTTAGATTGTGCTAACCTGATTAGACTTCTTTTGCATTTGTATTATTTTACAGCTGCTGCAGATCTACGGGTTACAACGTAATTGAGTTCTCACCCATACTAATTATTATTATTTATTATTATAGTGCCATTTATTCCATGGCGAATTACATGTGAAAAGGGGTATACATAATAAAAATGGGTAATCTTAAACAATAAAAGTCACGACTGGTACAGGAGGAGAGAAGACCCTGCCCACCAGGGCTCACAGTCTACAAGGGATGGGTGAGGATACAGTAGGTGAGGACAGAGCTGGTCGTGCAGCAGTTTGGCGGATCGGTGGTTACTGCAGGTTATAGGCTTGTCAGAAGAGGTAGGTCTTCAGGTTCCTTATGAAGGTTTCCATGGTAGGAGAAAGTCTGATATGTTTGGTGAAGAGAGTTCCAGAGTAGGGGGGATGCGCAGGAGAAATCTTGAACGTGATTGTGAGAAGAGGGGAGTAGAGAAGGAGATCTTGTGAGGATCAGAGGTTGCATGCTGGTAAGTACCGGGAGACTAGGTCACAGGTATATGGAGGACACAGGTTGTGGATGGCTTTGCAAGCCATGGTTAGGGTTTTAAAATGGAGTCTCTGGGTAATGGGGAGCCAGTGAAGGGACTGACAGAGTGGAGAGGCTGGGGAATAGTGGGGGGAGGGATAAGTGGATTAGTCGGGCAGCATAGATTATAATAGATTGGAGGGGTGTGAAAGTGTTAGAAGGGAGGCCACAAATCATGAGGTTGCAGTAGACAAGGTGAGAGAAAATGAGTGCATGGACTAGGGTTTTTGCAGATTCTTGGTGGAGGAATGTAAGGATCCAGGAAATATTTTTGAGTTAAAGTCAGCAGAAAGTGGAAAGGGCTTGGATATTTAGTCTGAAAGTACTAGTGTGGTACTAATCATCCAGCATCAGACAGAATAGTTGGCAACGTAGAGAAGCAGGACTTCGCATGTGTTTTTTAACAAATTTAACAAGGGTTCTAAACCATACCAAAATTCTTTTGTATTTTAATCTTTTTTATTTTTTAATCTTCTTTGGACCATTTTAACAAACATATACAATATATTGTATGTGAATTTTTATTTATTCATCTTGCATGTGTGACACATAAGATCAGATACTCTCACATTGAACTTTGACACAACCTGAACCATCAGATGGTATCATTTTGGCACCTAAAAGAATCCACCATCATATCTTCTATATACATGTGGTCCTACTTTTTCCTGAAGAAGTTCTTGTATCTTCAAAATGCATAGAATAAAGTCACGATTTATTATTAAGACACATATGGATTGATGTCTCCTCAATCATTCAGCAGAGCAAAGGATTTCCACTAAATATTTCTTCTGGATAAAAGTCCCAGGAGTTGTGAGAAGAGAGGTTCAGATGTAGAAAATCTAGTAAATAGGCTGATATAATATATAATGTAGGGATATAATGAATTAATTAATTAAATAACAGAAAAAAGTTTAGCTACTCTTTAGGCATCTTTAGAAAGGCTTGCATGAGCTGGGATAAGAGAACTTACTGAAATAAAAATAATAAAAACATAAAAACAGTAAAGTATGTTGCAAGTTTAGTGGCAGTATTAGCCCTTAGCAATTTAAATGACTTATTACATATAAAGAAAATACTTTGAATCGACTAGTTATAAATCTCCACTATGAAACTTTCCATGAATTTCATTCCAAGGACAATGTTTTAATCAGTGAATCATTGCACTTTTTGGAATCAGAAAGGAATGCCGAAGAGCAGATGAAAAGAAATCTGACAGCACTTGGAATGGGAATGATATTTTGTAAAATATTAGTACATGGTTCAGTGAATTCCATTTATATTCAATAGAAATATGAAGAAATAATACTATTTTATACAGGAGCTTTGCCAAATGACACCCAGAGGATTTTTGCTATTCTCAGTAAGAGGTTATGGTTTGATGTATAATCTGTAATTCAAGAGCATAACCCTGCGTACAGTGGGATGTAGAGATTTACAAAGTGAGAACCGATGAGGGAACCAATGGTGCTAGATTTTGTCACCTATTTTAACAGTTCATGCAAAAGAATTGTGAATTATAGATGAATTACATATAATTATTTTTCCACTTTAACTGTAGATAAAAGCTCTGATATTCCAGTTTATTTTGTTTGCTCATTTTTAGCTAATAAGGACACTCTTGTAACATCTGTGCACCTTCCTGTAGTCACTTTTATTTCTGTTTTGGCTGAGGGGAATGAGTCACAGAATCGGCCTTGTTTTATTTCTGGGTCTGCCTGCTATTTAATCCCCTGGGTCTCTGACTTTCACTGCCCATCATTTTAGTTCTGCTGTCTGGCTCCTGTTCTAGTCCTTGTTTGTACTCTTTTCCTGATTCCTCTTGTTTTCTGACCTTGGCGTGTATTTTGAACATCCTTTTGTTGAACAATTTTGCTCTTGATGTTAACTTTAGGTTTGGACCCTGCTTGATGACCCTTCATTCCTCTTGTTCGATCCTTGGGACAACAGACTTGTGGAAGCAGAAGTTAAACAGTTAAAAAATGAAGGTCAGAGTTCCTCTGGGATCTGCCTGAGGAGTTGCTGGTGCCAAGTTTGTGGAAGGTAGCCTTTTTGATCCTGTGGCTTCTAACAAATGGGACAATGTTATATTTTATTCCTCTTCCCTCTAAATATAATCTAAGGCTGAATCATTTCCTATCTGGGATAAAAATTGACACAAAGGAGAAATTAAAATTTACTAAAACAAATGTTCTCCTATTCTCTTATATTCACAGCCGATCTTCCCAAAATTGTAAACAAATGTAACCGCCATACACATCCATAACGATCAACCAAACTCCAATAGCGCTTCCTCCTTCGGTCACAAAAATCATACATGCTTGGCTGAGCTTCCATATTTATTTAATGTGAAGAGAGGATCACACTGCTGTAAGACCCCACAAAATGTTATAATCTAAACTATATCTCAGCTTTTTGTGGTCCTGTAAGTCTTGAATTGAAAATTATGTCCGATCCGACTTCCCTTAGAGTTAATTGGAGTCTAAAATCAGATAGTAAATATAATTTTAGGTTCTGTTGCGTTCAATAATTCTAGTATAGACATGGAAAAAAACCTTTGAAAATGGCCAAACCCCGATGAAATGACTGTGAAACACATGTTGGATGTAAGTATATAAGGATATGTGGTCTTTCTAATAATTATATTGGCTGGTTTTACTTTGGATGTTTATATTTACACTGGATCCGCTTCTGATATGCCAATGTGTACTACTAAAATGAAATATAATTAACTATTGTTTAACTTATATATTATTATGTTCTGAATTAACTATTTATACTCTAAGCACTTTTAATTGTGTTACTATAATCCCGTATCACATTGCACTTTATTATTAATTGAGATATTCATACATTGCTATCATATTTATGTATACAAACTTTTCAACTTGTACACTAAGCATTTTTGCTCACCGTTTGCACATACTGTGATACATTCTGGTTCACATAGTACCATTTCTTTGAGCTTTCTTATTCACATGAATTTTGATACTACCTTCTGACATATATCCACATCCTCTTGAAGGATGCTGGCAGGATCTTTTTTGCCTTTTAAAAAACTTTTTAAAATATCATGGGTGCTATCGAACTAGCTAAAAGTTGCTGTTTGAATTATATGTTTGTTGTATATAGGTATCCTTGTAGGTTTAATACTATGATTAGTATTGTAAGGATGTGATGGTTTAGAAGGCAACCAGAAACTGTGTATAAATGTAATTTATAATATATATCCATGGCCAACTTCAGAGGAAAAGTACACAACAAGAAGTGCTGTTTGCTTCTTGTAGGAAACAGGTGAACTGTGGATTGGTTGAAGTCAGGACTGGCCACTGGTAGGAACTTGAATGAACCCTATGAGAGCCAAGTGCAGAGGAGGGACAACATTAAATGTATACCTTGCCCTAAGAGATTAGTTAGGATTCAAGAAGTGGCATCATGCCATATGTGTAAACCAAGAATTTGTTAACTTTGCAACTGCAATCATTAAAATATTGAAAGAAAACCATTTCCTTAGGCTCTTAGCATCTTTTGCTATTTTTTGTCATTCAGCACTACAAACACCTTAAAAAGCCGTTGCCTTTGGGTCTAATCAATAAGGTCAGTGTTACACATTCGACATTCGCGATTTGAGTGAATGGAACGGCCGAGGGTCTCTTGACCCAAACTCAACAGCCTCATAAACATATATAAGGCTGTTGTGTTCAGGTCTATAGATTAGAAGCTCAGTCTGGACATTGTGGTCCGTGCTCTGACCATGAATGTCAGACATGTGAAACCAGCCAAGGCATCACATAGAATGCATCAAATTAAAATCATCCACAAATTGAATTGTTATTCGATTGGCTCCAAATTATTATTAATAGTAACAGTTTTCATTTGTTTTGCTCTGCATAACTCATCATCCTTCAACTCCAATATTATTATTATTATTATTATACATATTTATAGCGCCATTTATTCCATGGCGCTTTACATGTGAAAAGGGGCAAATATAGACAAGTACAATAAACGTGAGCAATACAAGGCACACACAAGTGCAGCAGGAGAGAGGACCCTGCCCGCAAGGGCTCACAGTCTACAGGGATGGGTGAGGATACACTAGGAGAGGGTAGAGCTGGTCGAGCGGTGGTTCAGTAGACTGAGGATCACTGCAGGTTGTAGACTGTATCATACTAACAGATATTGCCCAATGGTTTCTGGAGCTTCCTAAATTCAGAAATATCTGACTCTTGGATGTCTTCCCGTAGACTCTAAAAGCTGAGACCATTTTGCCATTTTTGATTTGTTGATAAATTAATTATATAAAAAAGTGAACCACACTCAACCCTAATTATGGAAAAATTTCCTCTAGTAGAGGCTGGAAAACTAGGAATTGTAATTTGCTGATGCCAACCCCATTGTACTAGCAATTACCAGAATGCAGGCACCATTAACAGTCTCGTAATTCTGCTAATTTTGCCTTGTAGAGCAGTTGCAGTATGTAGAGGAGAGATATAATGATTTTATTTGCTAGACTGGAAACAGCTTTATCTGATTCGATCTTAGAACAATGACTACTAGAGATGAGCCAATTTGTTTGGATTCTGTTCCGAATATGATCGGAATCGAATATTTTTTTTACAATAATCGTCAAACACAGACGAACGTCATTAGAGTCATTGGGAGTAGAAATTACTGAATATGTTCGGAGCTGATCATAAGACATACATTCGGCACGAATATTGTTCGAATATCGCCCGAATATATCAAAATCAGATTTGGGGACAAAATCCGAAAAAAATCTCTAAAGACTACATGAAAATGCACAGCTAAGCCAGTATTGCAGCCAGTATTGCAACATGTATGATTGTAAATATAATAATAATTGTGTCACTAAGACTGGATAATGATGTAGTGTTTCTGACATTTCATTATTATTATATTTGCAATCATTGTAAATGATGGGATCTGCACATTGGCTACAGAAAAGTACAATTCTGACATGAATAAGAGCTTTACGGGATGATGAGTATATTTTGATAGTTTTCTAAATGTGGTTTTATTTAATATGAAAAAGGCAGTCAATAAAACTTGTCTATAGCAAGTACATCATTCATAGTCTTGGCAAAATCAGTTAAACTCCAACAAAACCTGCACATCAAAATAATATTTTCCAGCACTAGTTCTGATTTTTGGAACAGTAGACAACACATATTTTTCATGGTGGTTTTATAAATGAGAAGTAGCTCCTCGATGTCAGCAGCATTCATGCAGCCCCATGTAAGCACACTGCCACCACCATGTTTCACTGTAGAAAAGCACATAGTAGATTTTAGATGCATTTATCTGTGTTGGACTATCATACCCCATTCTGTGGTGTAATGTTATTTATCTATGTGTACTTTGGGGGCTGGGATGTGGGGATATTTTTGTTTCAAGCTTTCATATTTCTAAGAAGTATACAATATTAATAAGCAAAAAAAATGAATAGATGAAATGGAGACATGAATCATGCTTGTTTTTCAGACTGTGGTTTTAGAGTATATGTCTGTTTGTGGCTCTTGTTTTGTTCTAGCGCTTGAGGCAAATCTTGAGAAATACAGCTGTAACATCCTGCTTTTTGCATGCTTTTTACTTTGTGTTACTAGCTTATAACATTAACTTATGAGGCTCATGGCCAGTGTCGACAGATGTATTCCATTAGTATTTTGGAGCTTACTGTATGCATATCCACAAACATACTCAAGGACAAGTTAATGCTTCTTGCAATTCCCTTGCAGCTTCAGTTCCTTGTAAGTCTGTAATTTTTGATAGTGACTCAAATTATTCAGGTGAAGTTCATACAGTTGAATATTTTGCTAGAGCCTTCAGCACAATTGTGTATTAATCTCAGCAGAGTGATTGGACTCAGGCATGCAGATTTGGATATCTGCCCTTTGTGTCAGTGCTTCTTGCACATAGGAATGAGCGAGTATACTCGTTAGCATTCGATACTCGGCGACAAATGCGGTACTCGCGGTACTCGAATCCTAGCAAGTATTTCACTACTCACCTCGCAATATTCGGATCGCATTGTTAGCCAATCACAGTAATGCCGCAGCCTTCATGGTTGTGACATTACTATGATTGGCTGGCCGCGCAGCGTCATAGACGCATAGGCTCTAAAGACTGTGTGTGCCTGTGTGCGGGGGGTCTGTGTGTGTGTCTGCGGGTCTGTGTGTGTGTGCGTGCATGCGTGCGGGTCTGTGTGTAGGCAGGCATGGTGCGATGGGCCTACAAGTCCCATCCGGCTATGTCTGCTGCAGTGACAGCATTAGTGGAGGATGGGACAGTAGTAGTCTAATGTGTTGAATAGTAAAAAAAAACACATACACACATAGAGTAAATACTCACCATATACAGCTAATTTCACGAAGCCCTCGATCAC
>VIAB01017300.1:9965-23072 GCA_009801035.1 Oophaga pumilio | reverse complement strand
TTTTCACACGTGCTGTTGCTTAGTTCTATTCCTCCCATTCTATTTTTGTTTTTCTTCCAGGATATAGAATCTTGCATTTCTCCCTGTTAAATACCATTCTACAGTCGCTGCCCATTGTTCACTGAGCCAGTTATGAATCCACCTAACTAGCTTTGTCAATCCCATACTTGGTTATTTTTTCAATAAGGATAGTATGAGCTACTTAATCAAATAGGAAACACTGCAACTACCAATTGCAAGTTCTAGAAGAATTCGGTTCAGATATGGTTGCATGCACATAACACTCTAAATGGCCTTTGTAGAAAAGATCTGGCCCCTTTTTTTCTGATTTGTGGGATGTCCTACCAATCACAAATTGAAGGCCAATGCTTAATTTTTTTTTTACTTCTAATACATCTTATTTTTAAGGTCACTAAAGGAGTTGTCCATGCCCTCTTAAATGCCCTGCCATGTGCAGAATAAAATGGCTCTCAGCGATGTCATTACATTGTCCCATGAGCTCTGCAGCCTTCACAGTTGTCTGATGGAAACTACTCCATCTAATGGAACTGTGAAGCCTGAACAAGATAGAAATGAGGTAATATTGTAATGTCACTGACATGCAAAATTAAATTACGGTAATACATCAACTATATTGCATGTAAATGCCATAAAAAAGAAAAGACAAAAAAGAAAACAATTCCAGAATTCCAATTTTTGTTAATCTTTCCTTGCAATAAATATAATAAAAGGTGATCAAAAAGTTATATGTACCTCCAAAATGGTACCAATGAAAACTCCAGCTTTCTGAAGCTATCACACAGCTTTATTAACCAAAAAATAGTTATTGTTCTCAGATGGCGACACTAAAATTAATATTCTTTTAAGCTTAAAAACAAGTTTGATTTTTTTTTTTCATTTTTTTTATATATATTCTCCAGTCTGCTCCCCCACTCCTTGGAAAGATTTTCCTGATATTTGTACAGAAACGCACCTATTTATATCTGAGCGAACACTTCTACTTCATCAAACTTACAGGCAACTTTGGGAGCATAAGGTTACGTGCCCATGATCAGGAACAGTAGCTTTTTGGACGCAACATATTTTCGCTGCTTCCTAACCACTACGTTCTATTAAAACGCATGTGTTTACGTAACTATGCAGATTTATCGCATCTTATTTCTGCTGGTAAACACCTGCACAGGTGGGTTTACGCAGTGTTAAATAGAAGCACAATGGGCATGGAATTTCTATAAATTCCATTCACTGTGATTGCAATGTAGAACACAGCGTTTTTGACGCAGCGCAAATACGCTGCATCCAAAACGCTACTATTAATGATTGTGGGCATGCAGCCTAAAACAGGCGCCTGTGTTTCAGAGTCGCACATAACTGGCTGAGGCCATACATCCAGTGCCTGATACATGCCGCCCACGGTTTGGGCAGCTTGCATCAGCTGTCAGGTTCACTTTAAAAAAGCTGTAAGATAGTAAATTAGTCAATCCTTTTTATACAGTGATCGGCATGTATGTAAGTAGCACTCCAATACAAAAAGGGCATATCTTATGCTTGTAAATAGCAGGAAAGAAAAGGGTCACTTAGAAATAGTGGAGCTGTACCAGTTTAGTGTCCCAGTCATGCAGCAAAGCAAAATGCTCACTGAGGAAAGCATGCCTACATATGTGACCTCTGCAGCCAATCTTTGCCTGAGAAGGGTCTTTGCTGCTGCTAGCAATTTGCTGAATAATGATTTTCTGTGTTTCAAAGGGAGTCAGGAAGCGGAGATCAGCAGGAGCTAGTGATGAGCAAGTATACTCGTTGCTCGGGTTTTCCCGAGCATGCTCCGGTGTCCTCCGAGTATTTTGGCATGCTCGGAGATTTAGTTTGTGTCGATGCAGCTGCATGATTTGCGGCTGCTAGACAGCCTGAATACATGTGGGGATTCCCTAAAAAACAGGCAATCCCCACATGTATTCCGGCTGTCCAGCAGCCGTAAATCATGCAGCTTCGTCGACCCAAACTAAATCTCCGAGCACACCAAAATACTCGGAGGACACCCGAACATGCTCTGGAAAACCCAAGCAACGAGTATACTCGCTCTTCACTACAAGAGACTAATGAAACCTTGTAATGGAAAGCTTTGTTTTTGCTTTTTATTTTTATTTTACACCATTAAAGAGGTTGTCCCCTACTAGGACAACACCTTCTTGAACCAGTCGTTTGGCCTCGATAAAATAAAAAAACCTGATACTCCCCTCCCACGCTGGCGCCATTCCAGCAGCGTCCGCACTCGTGGTCCCGGAGCTCTCGTGCGGTGTTGTGACTCATGGTGCCTGGCGTTCAATCATTGCTGACGTCACTGTCTCCGCCTTCATACGGATTGAACATGAAGAGGAAGTAAAGGTGCAGCTGCAGCCCAGACTTCTTCATCATGTTCAATCCATTCATAGGCGGAAACAGTGGCGCCGGGCACCAAGTTTCACAATACCGCACGAGAGCTCCAGGACCTCGAGTGCTGACACCGCGGTAACGGTGCCAGCATGGGAGTGGAGTAGAGGTTTTTTTTATTTTATCAGGGCCAGACCTTTGCATTTTAAAGGGGTTGTCTACTACTAGGACAACCGTTTCTTGAACTAATTTTATTGTACTGAACAACAATTTTAATGTTTAATGGGGCAGAACAAAGGTACAGTACTGTTCATTTTATTTTTGTATGACTGCTGCCGTTAATTGCAGACTGAAAAAGTGGGATGGGATGACAAATTTGCCTTTCTAGAGAATAGTCAGGGACTGGACTTTGAAGCATCTATTGCATTGGGTGTTGCAACACTTTATATTGCAGGTTACTGCATACTATTACAGTATGTGATGACATTTTTGATTTGTTGTGTTGATTTGAAATATCATAAAAATTCCCAACACAATGGTATTTAAGTTTTATGGTCCTAAAAGAAGTAAAAGCAAAAGAAATACTAGAAACAATTTTTACAACTCTTGAAGGTCAGATTCAGAAGCCATTAATTTAGGATATTGAAATCACCCAGTAGTTTATCAGTTGTTCATCACACTGATCATGAAGTTGCCAGACTAACGGAATTATTATTTGGTGTGAAAGTATGTATTACTCGAAAGCCTTAAAGAGAATCTGGCAGGATTTCACACCCCAAATTATGTATATGTACTCTTTCAAAGATAAGTCCACCAATACCTTTACATGGCTAATCGGTTCCTCCATTACTGAGAAATCAGTGTTTGAATTGATATGCAAACGAGGCTGAAGACTATTGTAGCTCTGAAGCCTCTGTCATTCCAGCTCTATTCCCCGCCCAGTGTCACCTTCTGCTTGACTCTCAGCCTCTATGCTGTGTCACTTCAGAAAAAAAAAAGTTAGTCGAGTAGGAGTAGACGGTGCTGATGGGGAATAGAGCTGGAGTGACAGAGACTTCAGATTTACAGCCGGATTTGCGTTTCAACTCACACTGATTTCTCAGTCATGGAGGAACGGACTAGCCATGTATTGGTATTGCTGGACTTGACTTTAAAAGGACTACATGCACATAGAGTTTGGGGTGTGAATTCCCTCAGTCAGATTCCCATTAATCATATGTAAAAGGCATGAAACATTCTGAACTGTTTGATTCTGAGAAGTTAGTCAAGCAGCTGTGAGTTATATTGGAAAGCACCTAATATCTAATCAGATGTCTGAAAATAAATTGTATGCAGATAGTAGCGGAACAGAACAATGAGAAAATGGGATATGACATCATGGTCTAGGAATATTGCAAACATATAAGAAGTGTCTGCAAATGTCTGCTAATTCCAAAGTACAGGAGTTGATTAGCAGCACACAGCCTGCCACATGTTTGCAGATTTTTTAAAAAATTTTTTGGACAATCTAAAAAAAAAAAAATAATGTTTTTTGCGTTTTATTTCCAGCCCATCCCTATCACCCTAAACCCAATGAAAGGGGAAATGAGAAATAGAAACTCATTTCATAATAACTTTAAATCCTATGATACTCCCGTTTATTGGAATTGTGTCTTATGGTGGCTTCTCTCAACAAAACTGAAGATACTGAGTTTTACACATCGAGCACCACTGTTGAATATGACCTGTGACTTCTCCTGACGTGTCTGTTTTATTAAATCCCTTTTAACCTTTCATAAAATTTGCATACAAATTCAAATTCTGAAATCTAACAACAAGTGAAGGAACTGTTCTCGTGAGTATCGGAAGACCGCATAGAAGACAAGACACTCAAAGCAAACTGGAGAACTTTGACTGATCATTCTTGAGCTACATTGTTTTATATATGAAACCAGAAGAGAAAACTCAACAGAATGTAAAATAATCTCCATTTCAAAATGTCACATGAAATGTGGACATGCCGGTGTGTGACACCCTGGTTTTTTTTTTTGTTTTTTTTTAAACCAAAGACAGCATCTGCAAGGAGTCTGTTTGTTCTCCCCATGTTTGTGTGGGTTTCCTCCGGGTTCTCCGGTTTCCTCCCACACTCCAAAGACATAGTGATAGGGAATCTAGATTATGAGCCCCATCGGGGACAGTGACAATAATGTCTGTAAAGCACTGTGGAATTAATGGCGCTATTTAAAATGAGTAAAATAAATAAGTTTCTTTTGTGCCCTTTTTCCTTTAGGGTTAACTTAGGACACTGTATACAGAACTTGCAGTAGCAACTATGCTTCAAGTCATCAGCCTAATTTAATGTTCGGGATACTATTGATAAAAGCAGGAATGATTTTTTTTTTTTTTTTTGCATAATTGCTATATTTTGGCTAGCCCAAAAATGAGATGGGGTTATAGTAGTTAACTCAAAAATCATCCCTTAGTAATGGAAATATAATGTTCCATGTAAGTTAAAATTGTATATGACTACTTGTGCAGCATAGCTTTTGGAAGCCATGATGCTTGAATGGATCCATCGTCTGGTGAATCAAGAGGACACAGATTGCATTGACTTTATAAGTCAGAGTAAAAATAAACGAAAAATGTTCCAGCTGAAGGAGCAGGTTCCACAAGATTCTCGTTGCAAATGTTCAGTTAATCTTGGTATATGAAGTTTGTGATGGCGGCTTATATAGTATTAGACTTTTTTTTATTATTATGCGCAAAGCTGATTTGTCAAGAGCTGGTTAATAATGTTTTTTCTGGTGACTGGTTCCCTATAAAATGTGGCAGGAAAAGAAAGCAGCAAGTGCGTGAGATTTCAGAAAAAAACACACTGAAAAAACGCAACATGTGAACATACCCCAGGACTATGTTCACGTGCAACATTTTTGTTTCGTTATTTTTGCAGAAAAGAAGCTGCTATTTACAATACCAGTAGAAACTGAAATTTTTTTTGTATAGGTCTAGCCTCGAGAGAATGGCAAGTCTGCTTTTGTACAGGTACATTGTGTGGTGTAAGGATGCATCTGAATGAGGTCATCTTCTCATGGCAGGTGGACTCTCACATTTTGATAAAATAATGTGCAGGAAACCTCAAGTCTTTAAGTATAGTGCACGTTGCATTGATGCTATTCTTTAAGCATTTTGCAGCGTTTTTCTCGCAGATAGTGCAAAAATGCAGCAAAACTTGCATCAAACAGGTTTTACTGTGTTTTTGGTGAATAAACTTTATTAAACATATACTGTAGACAAATCACACATAATCTGCACCAAAAAAAAAACACATTATTACGGCCAAGAGCAGGTTTTGCCTTCCTAAGAACTTAGCCTTGGTCATCTTTGCATTAACTTCTGATTTTGACTTCAGAATACCAAACTGGCATCAAAAACCACTGCTTACTATTGGCAGTGCTGTCTGGGTCGATGATGTCCATATGGCCTAGTGGAGCATATGGTCAGGTGTTTTCCTAATGGGACAACCTCATACATCACTGAGTAGATCTGCACACTCATGAAGCATCGAACCCCTAAGGCAATATTGCTGGTCTCCAAACTTTCGGATAACTCTTCAAAACTATAACTGTAATAAAAGATGCAGAAACGTAACTCATTGTTCTATTTTATGTGGAAATCCTCTTCACAGGTGGAAGTCCCTCTCCTTTTTTGCTAGAAAGTACTGTAATGGAGCCATATCTTGTGCTGCAGAAATGCAATCATGTTCTGGCTATGAAAGGAGTGCGCACATCTGTTCTTGAAGTGGTTAACGTAGTTTAGTTTTATCTAAATATAAAATACCAGTGAGAACAAAACACATCAAAGACCATTTTTTTCCTGTTAGAAAGGTTTATAGCTTCTATATAAATATACTTTCATTTTAAATGCTTGCGTTGTAGTGGAGGTTTTACATTTTCTTTGTGTTCGCTCCCCCTTACAACTATAAAGGAATATAGGTCACGTATGAGGTGAGCCATAAAAGTCTGACTTGTGTCTTGGTCTTCATCCTGTCTTCTCTTCTGAGAGTATTTGCATATGTGTTATAGCCCAGGTTCCCCAAGACATCAAAAGCTAAAGCACTCTACCTTACGGCAAATGCACGGAATCAGTCATTGCGACTGTATCTTGAGCAATGTGGGAATTTTGTTTTCAGTTCAACATTCTGAAAACTTGCTTGGTCATTGCAGTTTGTCAGTCTGTAGGATTTTTTTTTTTTTACTTTTCTGCCTGAAACACAATGATCGTCTTTTTTTTTTTTTATAACCAATGAGTTGTTAAAAAAATGAAAAAAAGCGATATGAGCCAGAAACACTGCAGTGCATTAGTCATCACTGGCTGTACAGTAAACTTTCACTTCACATTGTACTTGCCTGTTGTACTTTTTTATCACGAGTCTTCATTTCCAGACATTTGAAGAACACTTATGCCGAGTGGATTTTCTCAGAACGTTACCCTAGATTTATGTAAAAAATGTGAAATGCTCATTTTACTATCAGGATTATACTGCCATTCTAATGTGGATTTTCAAAAGAAAAAGTATGCCAACCTCATCAGATCTAACAGATCTTCTCAATAATGTATGTAGTCTGTATTGTGATTTCTGGTGACGAATGCTCTTTAGTATAGAGCATATGTGTAGGCTCACTAAAGATGAGCCTAAAATTCTAAACTTTCAATAGTCAAAACTTTAAAGGGCTTGTCCACTTGGCGATAACCCCTGTGAGGGCTCATACTCACATGCGTGGAAATCGTCCGATGCACGCATGTGAAATCCCAGCTCTGGCGCCGGCACTCGGGAGTGGAGAGCGCGGCTGCATGTATTTCTATGCTGCCGCTCGCTCCACTCCCGAGTGCCGGCACCAGAGCTGGGATTTCACATGCGTGCATCGGACGATTTCCACGCATGTGAGTATGAGCCCTTGGGCCGGTGTCACACTTGCGAGTGTGATGCGAGAAACTCGCACGAATTTCTCGCATCAACACCCGGCACTCGGACCCGAGCGTGCGGCTGCATAGAAATACATGCAGCCGCACGTCCGGTTGGGTGTTCATGCGAGAGACTCATGCAGCTGCTTGCTCCAGTCTGAGTGCCAGAGGCAGTGCCGGGTGTTGATGCAAGAAACTCGTGTGAGTTTCTCGCATCACACTCACGAGTGTGACACCGGCCTTAAATGCCTTTTTGTAGGCTGGGTAAAATCAAGAAAAAAGCATTTTTCCACTCTGCTGATTTCCCTGGCGATTCTCGGACATGGTTTGTCACGTGAGCACTGCAGCCTTCACAGTTGTGTCAGACTGAACTGTCCCAGATTTTGTGATGTAGTTTAAGCTTCTCTACCTTAGGAAACTTACAATAGAGCAGTGTTCCCCCGACTCCGGTCCTCAAGAGCCACCAAAAGGTCATATTTTCAGGATTTCCTTAGTGTTGCACAGGTGATTGAATTCTTGTTTGTCCAGGTGATGCAGTTATCACCTGGGCAATACTACAGAAATCCTGAAAACATGACTTGTTGGTGGCCCTTGAGGACTGGAGTTGGGGAACACTGCAATAGAGGCTTTTGGCAACCAAGTTCTCACAGCTACCCGGTGCGCTAGGTGTTTCTCTTGCTATTTGGAAAAGCAACCCACAGCAATTCATTTTTCTGGCAAGTAAAGAAAATTGTTGGAGTCTTTAGTGAGTGAAGCTCAGCAAGACATATTGGGGTGGGTAGGCTAATTGTTTTACTTGAATTGCAAAAATATTGTCTAATAAACAATATATTATCAAAAATTTCCTAGTGTTATTTATTTGTATTGTAGGATGGTGAGCATGTTGTAATTGTCATCAGAGGTCCGGCTGATGTTCAAGTATAGCAGTGCACTCACTATTGAAGTTTTGTTTAAGTTTGTTCAAGACTGTTTAGTACATAATTCAAGTGATTGCATAGCGGCCCGACAAGAGTCTCTTGTCCCGGACTAACAATTTCATATGTGCCTATGGCAGTGCACACTGTGTAGTAGCCATTCTTGGGTTCTACTGCTCAGAGCGCTACAACCCAATAGCTGCCGCTGATTGATTCCGGGTCTCACGTGGCATAGCAATGCCAAGCGAACCAAGGCAGACCTGGCTCTAACATTGCTCGAGCAGCTCCAATACAGGAGGTATCTGTTATTTTTAATTTAGAATGGGGGCCCCTTAATTTAAGATGTCTGGAGGTGTATAACCCCTACTGGTATGGCTCCACCTCCTTTTTCTTTAATCTCGTGCATCTCACTATGAAATTGTTCTTGTTCACGGACTTTAAAAATTGTTCCTTTCCGTTCTGGGAAGCATGAATCAGAACAGGCAATATGAAGGACCCTCTATGACGACTACTTAAGTCTTAAGGATATGAGAGCACTATGAGCGGTTTCCCAGGAATTAAGAATAAAGTTGCTGCAGAAGTTTATGAGGTGAAGAGCTGTTCAGTAGTGTTGTCTAGAAAGAAATTGGGTAAAACCGGATGTTCAGAATTCACATTTAGTATACAATTTCAGAAAACTGCAATTACAACTGTTATTGAGACTTTTCTATGTAGGCAAATTGTAATGACTGTGTTCAAGAGAAGAATAGAGCCTTCTTTATCAGACATATCAGTTATAGGCCTAAAAACCTGTATTTAACAACAATTAATAATGGTATTGAAGACAAATCTTTAGGAAGGCATAAATGGCTAATTGCTTAAACTAACATTGTACTTCTCAGTTCTGTTGCCAATGGGCTGTGATTGAGATGGCATTAGTTCTAGTACAGGAGGGGACTAAGATACCGTATACAATAGATACCTGTCAGCTGAACAATGATTTGGCCAGCTGCCATCACTACGGACTCTCCATACACATACACTGACGTTTCTGATACTTATCCATCCCAACATCATTTTTTGGTGGAGAGTCTGAAGGCTCCAATACACATTAGACTGTTAGCCAAGCACTTCGATCTTAGTCTAATGTGTATGTGGGTCTTAAGGCTCTGTCTGACAACTTTGGCAGGATCTTCTGTGAGAACAAAAGGATAAGGCTTATTGAGGTTCAACATGTCAAAATTTTCTGCACCTCCATATACACATCAGTTAGTCGTCTGGTGCTGACGAAGTTGCCATATTTGACCGACATTCATCTGAAAATGAAGACAGAAGGACCCCTTGTGCTGGAAATCGGTGTGGGGCTTAGCGGTCAGACCTTCACTAATATAGAAATAACTTCTTGCTACTTGAATGCCGCTTTTAAAAACTATTTTCCCTAAACTTTAAACCTAGTCTCAGTGAAATTTTGTAAAAAATCACTACTTTATTATAATGTTTATGCTGTTGTTTTTTTTCTTTACCTTTTTTTTCACTCTCATGTCAATAATTTATTAGACTTCTTAAACATTTATTGTAAAAGGTGCCATATAATGCTGCCTGTCTTAGGGCATGTAGTTTAATCCCCCAGATCCGTCACATCCTGCCAGTGAGTCACCTTTACTGGTAACTCAATAGTTACATGATCAGCTTTTTGCCATCCTCATTTTCCCTCTTGAATGGTTTAGGTTACAAGCTGGAGATTTAAAACTTCTCCTCCATTGTCTTTTCTGGGTCCACTTATTAAGCCTTTTGTCCACCGTGGCAGAACTGACACCTTGATCTAAGTCATTACTTTATCAGGCTGTGTGAATTTTTCCCAAGTATTCCCTTCAATTTATATGGACAGAGTGAGACATAAGGGAAAAAAATATCTGCAAAGTCACATAACAGCTGTAAGAAGGAAAGCCTTAGTGTGGAACTACATTTGTGAGCAGAATGGGAATAGTGTAACCACGTTAGCTGTGGAGACCATGTTAAACTACTGAAGGGCTATTCTGGGCGTTCTTGAATCAGCGTAATACAGGCTGAAATTTGGAGTTCTCCTGCTACCGCACAGGAAGATCCTTGTAAGATCCATATATATCCTTACATATCAGTATATATTTAGATTGCTGCTGAGCATAATATGTGCGACTTGCAGTTTTTCTGACGTCACATCAATGGGTCAGTACGTGAATCACTATCCTGTGTCATTTCCTTACCTTAAGAATTGTGACTGATAATCATCCTGTGTTTACTGTATTTTTTTTTTGTGTGGGAAGTTTAGACATGGCTCAACAAGAAATGAAAAACAAGCTTTTCATTTATGTGAGTTTCACTGCTCGTCTCAGTGCCAAATCTGCTTTCACCCTCCCCATTCAAATATAGTGCATTACGGAATGATTGAAGTCTTGGACTTTGCTTACACGTTGCGTTTTTGCTGCAGGAAAACCTGCTCTTTTGGCAGTAAAGAAGTTGTCTCTTGTGTCTGCCAATAAAATTTAGTGCATGCATGATTCAGCTTCCTTAGGTTTTTGCACTTATTGCTTTCGATGGGTGAAAAAATGCTGAAAACACTCTGGAAGTGACATACTGCAGTTTGCAAAAATGCTGCAGTTTTCCAATTCAGTCAGGAAAAAAACAATGTGCGCAAGATTTCTGAAATCCCATAGTTTTTAAACTAGTTTCACACTAGCGTTTGACCGACCTGCGTCAATCTGCGCACGGCCGCCGCTGAGCTCCGCCCCCCACCGCGCCTCCTCCCGACAGCTCCGTCCATGGGCGCATGATGCTGTATGCGACCTGCGCACCCTATCTTTAGCATTGGGTTTGCAGGCCGTATGCAGATTGTGCGCAGGTATGCGTTTGCCAGCGCCTGCGTTTTTTTGACGGTGCGCCGACCTGCGCCCAACGCACCGTGTTGCATTTTGGTGCGCTCGGCGCACCGTCAAAAGGACGCAGGCGCCGGCAGACGCAACCTGCGCACGGCCTGCGAACCCAATGCTAATGATAAAGTGCACAGGTCGCATGCAGCGTTATGCGCCCATAGGCGGAGCTATCGGGAGGAGGAACGGCCAGGGGCGGAGCTTAGCCTAGTGTGAAACTAGCCTTACTGGTACTGTAAAACGCAGCTTAAAATTTGCATAAAAAAGCAGCAAAAATACAACGTGTGAACATCGCCTTACACTGCAAAATTGCAAAATACAGTAGTGGTGAGAGCAATGCATAAAATCTGCCTGAGAATTTATCTGCTTGTTTATTACTTTGGAATTAGAGTAAAACCTGCTGTTAGGTTTCTAGGACCTCCTGCTCGGAGTATTACGTTTTATTTTGTTTGTTTTTTTCAAATCCGCCATATGGTTCGAGATATGAGCCCTTTTTATTTAAAGGGATTTTGTCAGCAGGATTGTGCACAGTAACCTACAGACAGTGTCAGGTCGGCGCCATTATACTGATTACAATAATACCTGGTGATGAAATCCGTCTTGTGGTTGTTGTTTAATCTTTATTTTCAGTTTTTAGTTAATGATATGCCCGTGCATCAGGGCGGCCTGTGGGGGGGTCTTCATGTGGTGCTCTGCTTAGGTATTCATAATGCAGCCTGCCGACAAGTCACTGATCTCTCATTGAGCTGCCCCCTATTTTGCATAATGAATATCTGTACATACCGAAGAAAAAAAAATGTCCTCCTTCCTGCGCAGTAGCAGAAAACTGCTACAGCACAGGTGTGGATGGCGCCATCTTGGAGGAGGATGCGCAGTAGCAGCTATCAGATCATAGCTATATACACCGATACCGGTTACTGCGCAGGTGCGGCATGCACCATTTAAAAAAAAAAACAATTGTTTTACGCCTCAGGAAAAACTCAGCCACATGTAGTAACTACACATTAAACATGTGATTATGCCTAGACGCAGGTGCCACGGCTGGCCGCGGCCTGTGGAAGGGTTTTTTTTTTCACTATGTACAGGTATTCACTATGCAAACTAGGGTGCAGGTCATTGAGGGATCAGTGACCTGTCAGCAGTCTGCATTATGAATACCTAATCAGAGCACCACATGAAGACCCCCTCCAGACCCACCCCAGAGCACGGGCATATCATTAACTAAAAGCTGAAAATAAAGATTAAACAACCACAAGACGGATTTCATCAACCAAGGTATCATTGTAATCAGTATAACAGCACCGACCTGACACTGTCTAGGTTGGTGCGCGACAGGTTCCCTTTAATGCCAATGTTTATGGTCTTTACCAGGGGACATTGTTCATGGGGGTCATAATGCAGAGGAACCTAAAGACCTGCCCCCAAAGAATCCTGTAACCACCACCCTGAGTAATGATCTTAAGCTATCACAAAGTAGAAAGGCCCATAATCTCTGAGACTGTATGTTGGACTTAATCAAAACAGAAAAAAAAGTGAAATAATCTGGTGTCCAACGGGTATAAAATAAGGACAGAAACAAGCCCTCTTTTGATCTAGTGACCGGTACTTTCTAAGCTAAAAGCATTTGTTATGCCCCACTGTTATTGATAATTGGAAAAAGCTTACTCATTGTTATGACACTGAAATTTATTTACAGTATTACAAAATTGCATAAACACAAAATTCCATATAAAGCATTCTGGTAAAAAGCATAGGATGCCCAGGGGAAATAAAAATTCCCAAAGTCCCCGCTGACTCACTGTAGATGGGAAGCCACACATCTCAGAGGTTTGTTTCTAGTCGATCCTGGCTGTCTAGTCCAATACCGGGACTGAGACGATAACATATCTGTTATCTTTCCTACCTGTCTTATTTTCTCCACTTTTTATGGTTTATTCATGACAAAGAATGTATATCGGATGTAACGCATCCCACGGCCGTGGGGCGTCGGGACATGGCCT